>JANQDE010000006.1:1753979-1968132 GCA_037157785.1 Cephalotes varians | reverse complement strand
AATTTTTGTCGAACGAATCGACTCTTATTCGTGCCAATTTCGCGCCGAGGTCCCTTACCTTTCGGTCATTCAGAGTTCTGTGGGTCAACCAATAGCGCGCTGGCATCCTGAAAGAGAGAACTGGTGTTTGATAAGAGTGTATCAAGCCACCAGGTTCATTAATATCGTTTTTACAAAACCGATGCCGTTTCGTTTTTTTTGTTTTTTTTAAAGCAAAACTATAATTTTCTTTTCCAAGTTACATTAGGTACTAGTGTTCTTACCACAAAACTTTACACAAATTTGTTCGAACTATTTGTTATTGAGTCACTTACGATCCACTTTCGTAATAAAAGTATCTACGATACTTCTGACGCTGACTGCGGACTACATCGTACCTCGTCGCTTCGTACGTACAAAAAGCTTTTAAAGAGAATAGAGATAGACGAGATATGTGGAAAGTAAGATCTCAATGAGAAGAAATGACAGCTAAAACTGTCGAGTAAGCAAGTCAAGTGAAAACATGCAGACAATTGATACGTGGAAATATCTTTCGACTAACCATCGATTCTTCTCTTCACGGTCCATACAGCGTTTGGGTTACCAGGCAGTTCGCTCACAGCCATTTCGGAAACTTCGAGACCATGACGTAACACTCGCAATGTGGATCGGGGTCCTCGTCCACAAGCAATATACAATTGTGGCGTGTCTTCATTGGCCAGATCTGCTACCTACAATCATAATCAAAAGATCTTATAAACATCTGCTTCTCCATAGACGCAATAAGGAAAAATATCGTATCATCACAAATATCTCTCTAAGCATTCACTTCAATTTGCAATAACAAACCAAAGGCGACAAAGAGAATTGTTATTGCACATTATCCCACAGGAAAAAGACGCACGAGTAGCATCTCCCACCTACTTCAAGTGCGTTATCGAATGAAACTTATAAAACAAATGTATCACCTGGCAAGCCATTATGGGCGAGAGACTGTCCATTTCGTCAACCAGTACTAGATTTCGTAGTGGTCGCGGAGCGAAGAAGAAAGTGTCACCTTCTTCTAACGGCATTGCCGAACTGAATTCGGGCTCGTCGTCGTCGTCTCCGAGATGCGCTATTTGATACAGGTAACTAAAAAAGGACAATGTAATTTCGCAATAACTTGAATGCGCGGAAGAGGATACGGTCTACGGTACTAACTGGTTGCCGAATTCCGAAGCGACGAACAAGAATCCCGTTTTTAGGACGCACATACTCGCCGCCACGGGTACTGTGTCGAAGTACTTCAGTTTAATCTCGGTGACCATGTCCTCGTCGGTCTCAAGAGTGATCTTGAAGATATCTCCCTGTTCCGTCTGTGCCAAAAAGAAGAACATACTCTTCGTCTTGTGCGTAGCTGAACACACAAATATCATTCCTCTCTCGGGATCGTCCAGATCATTACGACGCCGAGGAATCGGGCAACGTATGTCATGCTGATCCCCGAGATTCTTATAGGTGAGATAATTCTCGGAACAAATGAGTACACCGCTTGGACCGTCGTTACCCCCAGGTACAGACACGAGGAAATTGGCGTGTTCTTCCAATGGTTCGCTGTACTTTCGTACGACGTGATTCAGGCCAAGATCAAGTTCATATAGCGTAAGCGTTTGCTGCGTTTTCACTGCCGCATCACCCGTGGGATCGCTGTCAGCTTCCTAGATCAACATTTACGAAATGTATCAAATGCATGCGCTTCATATAAACATAATATTTTAAATATCGTTGTACAGTATCATCATAATTATGAACAGATGTAATCAATGTTAATCAGTTGAAACACGGAAATAATAATCATATGATACTTAACACCAATATCTGTTATTCAAGATAATGTAATATCAAAATTACATGAGTTTACCTCGTAATCAATCTCTAAACATGCAAACATAGGATTTTCGAAACCAACGTCAACGCCAACTGTATGATACACTAATGTATTGCTCTTATGAGCTTCTAATGGAGAAGAGATTGTCAAACGGGCCTCAGCGTCTCTGTTGAGAATGTATACAAGTTTCTGTTTTTCAATAGCACCTAAAACAATAAATACAACAATTATAATATCAAATTCACATCATAAAATAATTATTATTGTCATTAATAGAGTACCATCATATAATCATAAAGATGTAATCAATGCTAATCAGTTGAAACACGGAAATAATAATCACATGGTTCTTAACAGAAGAATAATACATATTATTCTATAAAATTATAAAAAATGAGATAAAAATATACAATATCTATCAATACCTATCATAACTGCCCTTCCCTTTGGATCGATAGCAAGATATTGGCCAGGAACAATGCGTCTGCATCCACTTTTGCCAAAAGTCTCCTGGTGCACTTTCTCAAAGATGTTTTTAGCAGGAATATATTCTAGTATCACTATACGTCCAGAATCTGATCCAACGACAATGTAATCCTTTGTCCCACCGGTCAGTCTGAACGCCATGAGAGATCGGATGATGCCGAAAACCTCGACGGTCAGCAGAGTGTGGACCTTCCCCGTATTCGGATCCGGTCGTAGCAACTCTAACGACTTGCCACGAGAGACGAGGATCTCTTGCATTTTGCTGCCAGAGAAATTACCATGCACCGCGTGGGTAATGCCCGTGGCACGTTGGAGGGTCAGATTGTACAGATACATCTTGGCTTGTTAGATTGTCCTTTTCTTCATTGATTTTTCAACCGATTGATAAATTAAGGGAGGGCTTACGCTCTCGACAAGAGACTCCGAGAGTCCATGCTCTGAAAACATGGATACTTTTACTAAATAATTCAACACGACGCGGGTCGTCATTCTTACGCCAAAATTAACGATAAACGTATCGTTGAATGCAAAAATAAGAGCAGCTACGAGAGCGGATGACCGCCAGAAGTATTATTTTACCTCGATCGAGCCTTCAATGTGACGCTGCTCGACGATGCCTGTGGATTTCTCGTCGTGATCGGAGAACCGAGTACACACCACACGGTTACGAGAGACCCAGAGAGAGAGAGAGCGGACCTTGCTTCACAGATTTCACGGGTAATCCGCCGGAAACGACGCGAACGATGCGCGTCTGTCACTCGTTATTGGCTGCAGAGACACAGTTAAGCAGTCGCACGTGATTGGTTACTACCCTTGGATCCAGCCAATCAGCTGCAGGAGTTTCGTTCCGTCACTGGATGCGTTCCGAAATTCATTGAAAGAATTCTATAGTGACTGTGTTCCAAAATTGATTGCGTTCAGCCGCGTTCAACAGACAAAATAGATCAGTGAACATTCGGTGATTCTTTATTACGATTAGTTTCTATATTTAGGCTGATATTCGAAGAGGAAGAGATAAAGAAAGAGAAAGAGATAATCGTTAAAAAGATATATTAATATTTTATTTATCTTTCCTCGACAACATAATCTTTAAAACCATCAATGTATGTACAAAAACTGCAACAAGTTTTATAACGAATATATTATGGAATCCCGGGAAAAAATGTTTCATATATAATTATATAAAATTATACAATTATATATAATTATTAACATATTTTATATACAATTATATATAATTATATATAAAATATCCATATAATATTTTCCCGGCATATCTAAATTCTATTCGAAACTTACAGAAGTCAATTCCAAACAAAATTTTGAATTAATCATTCAAAAATTTATACATGCGATTTAAAATGTACGTAATTTTAATGAATTCAAATTTCAAGTTAGTAAAAAAAATATCATTTCCATAATACACACTATCTATAATTTTAATTGTAATTATCATTCTGTATAGAAATTTCGTTATCAGCGTTAAAATTTGAATTCATTAAAATTTCGCTGTTCTTAATATTCTAACTTTTTATTCTACTCTACCCTTCATATTTTCGAACGCGTTGCGTCATAATCGAAATGATCTGATTCTTTTTCGCTAGAATCGTTCTTTTGAATCGGTTGTATCGAAGAGAACTTGTACTTGTAAACCTGCGGCACCAAGCATTCGAGTGCTATGTGAGTGATAGCGCCGGTAAATCCCCAGACACGGTATTTTCCACCCAGGTAACATGGCAGGGTCGCAACTGGATAGCGGAAACTCGTGAAACGAATCAGCTCAGGATCGCACAGTTTCTGCAAACTAACGACGAACGCTTCTTCCACCTCATCATGGTTAATATCCAATTTTTCCGGCACTACCTCGCCGATATAGGCCAGAACCGGCATCACGTTGACGTCGAACTTGCCGATGAGATTCCCCATTGTCCACACGTCGATCTTCTCCCTGGGGATCTTCAACTCTTCCCAGGTTTCCCGCAACGCAGTCTCCTGCAGATCGACGTCGCTCTCGTCGCGCATGCCACCCGGAAAGGACACCTAAAACATATACCCTTGAGAAGAATAAACCTCGATCCTGTTATTTTAGAATAAATACTCAATTGTGTAAGTCGTATAATTCAATGAGTAAAAATTTATGCAAATTAGAATCTATATTCACACATACACACTTTTTTTCAAAATATTTACAGATATAAAAGATATAAATAACTGACTTGTCCTCGATTGGATGTGAGCCTCATGGATCGCAGCGTGTATAAGAAACCGAGTTCTCCTTTATATAAACATAACGGGATTAAAACAGCCGCTTCCGTTTGCACATTGTGCAACTTCGGTATTTGGAAAGACTTGAATTTCTCGATACAAGCCTTGCGATTGCTCTCTGAAAGCACCGTCTCGGGCTTCAAAGCAGGATCGATCATGTCGAAACGATGTTTGGACGCTGTGGACTTTAAATAAAAATAATTAAAATATTTTTAATTTTTACATAAATATTACATTAGTATGCATTAAGTTTAATATTATAAATCTTATATTAATATAAATTGTAGGTACATATATTAATATAAGTTGATATTAATACAAATTAATCTTTCAATTCAAATTTCCCGCCATTGGGACTGGCTGCATTTCTTGACGTTCGCAATGCACTTGAAATTATTTCATCCTTGTTGTTTACGAGATAAACCAAAATTAAAAATATTTTAATTATTTTTATTTAAAGTCTATGAACAACAAAGATGAAATTATACAGAATTATACAATTATACATAATTAAACAAACTGATGTCCGCGAGTATTGCGAGCGCCAAATGAAACGCATCTTTGATATCACAAATTTTTTTAAATACAATTGCGTTTAGCAGAAAAAGCAATTTTGAATTAAAGCGCTGATCAGATTATATTTTTAGACCCAGAGGAACAGTTCAATCAAAATTTAGATCTAAAAGTATAATCCAATCAACGCAAAGCGCTTACTAAGCTGCTTTCTTTGATTGGTCAATTAGTAAAATTCTTTTTTCTGATTGGTCAATCGGATGTTTCGAAACATTTGTGGCATCAAACAAATTTGTGGACTGCATTCTGTACCTTGATCTATGGATCAGTTTCACCATCTCCGATTTGATTGGCTGATTAAGTGTCAATTGTGATTGGTCCATTCTGATCAACGACAAACGCGATTGGTCAATTCCAATGGAATAATCGGCCAATCAAGCTAATCGGAGATGATGAAAACCGACCCTATATATCATAAGTTTGATAACGCATATAGTGGCGGTCTGACGCAAATGCGATGTATGATCCAAGATTTTTTCTCATGAAATGCTTGAACGACGACGGTTCAGAGAGAGACACTTACAAAGGCACGTAGCAAGGGGCGCATCGATGTCGCGGGTAACTGCATCAATCGGTAGATTGTCGTGACATAAATTGTTAAAACGTAACCACGTAAGACACAGAGCGACTGCTTTAACAGGCTACTATCGACTGAAGTTCGAAAAGCAGTTTACAGATGTCTCCTCTCTAGCTCTTTTCATCGGTTTCTATCGCCCTATTTTGTGCTAAATAACAATAGAATTAATTAACGTTAATTTGTTGTATTTTATACTTCTAAACAAAATTAATTGACGATATTTATCCTAAAAAAAATGGATTGGTAAAATCATGCACTGATAAATTTATTTTATCTATTTGTTTATTTTATCCAGCTTTTATTTTACGACTTTGAAATGTTACTGAAATTATTTTTCATAGATAGACTGATAAAATAATTGAATGGAATATTAATCCTAATCTACTACTCTTCAAACAGTCACCTGTACACAACAGTTAATCGGATCCGATCAAAATGAGCACGTGGTTTTTTAATTTTGGTGGTAATTTTGTTACACTTTTTATTCTAATGATAGGTTAGAAAATACTTAAGAGGAAACAAAATTTATTGCAAAATACATAAAATATTTTAAATATAAGATACATTGGTACTTATTTGAAATCTAAAAATCATTAGAAATTTAATTATATTAATTTTCGTTACGAAAAAATAACATGTAATAAAGTAATTAAAAAGAGAAATCTATGTTCCACAAATATTTTTTTTATTTTTATTTAACAAACAAAAAAGACATTAATATTTAAAAAAAACAATAATTTCGAAAAAGAATAAAAGAATAAAAAGAGTTATTCATTTTTCCTCTTTAATTGGTCAAAAATTACAAATTACAAATTAATATTATTTAATTTATAATAAATATTTTGTAAAAAAAGAAAACAATAAAATAAAACACAGAATTAATCAAGAAAAAATTACGTTAATAGTTGGTTGGATTCAGAAGAGCGCGTCCGATGAAGAAATTAGATTAGGTAGCGGATGAAATGGTACATGCATATAACCTGGTACAATCTCACTTACCTGATGCTATCAGGTGTCGCAGAATAACTAGCTTGAAAATCAACCTACGAAGCGTGCTGCATTTCACCACGCGTGCGCAGGAGCATTAGAAAACGGATCTTGTCGGATTCAAATGTAGTACACTGGAGTTTAAATCACATATACGTATGGTGATCACATATTTTCTTAAAGGACATAAAGGATAAAATTTTAAGCCCTTTTCAGGTAGATGGCAATGTCGTGCTTTATAATTTTACCGGTCACTCTGCTCCCTTTAGTCGTAAAAAATTTCCATACTTAGGGGACAAGTCGTCGGGTCTGCTTGTAGCATATCGAATTTAACATAATTCTGATAGTTTACGTCTCAATAGTCCATCACATAAAAGGAGCATCCTGATTCAATAGAAAGAAACAAGATTGTTTGCTTTCGCATTTGTATTCGCTTTTACTTTCGCAAAAAGATTTTTTTCTTTCGTATTTGTTATAATCACTTTCATTACAACTCTACTGTATACAACATATATAATATTTAATAATTATAACATCTTTATATATATATATATTTTTTTTTTTTTTTGTTACACAAGCGGGATAAAGAATGTAAAGACGCAATATTGTTTGAATGAAGTTTATTCAAAATCTTCCTCAACGTGACATTATTACTATTATTATTACTGTTCTTTTACTATTCTTATATTATACTCATACGATCCTCAAATGCACGTGCAATTTACAAAACATACGCATTCATGCACTCATATACAAGTTACTACTTTAAATATCGGCCTTATCACATATGCAAAAAAAAAAAAAACGGAGCGAGTAAGCGTAATCGTCGCGGTCACCGCTGATTTACTTAACAATGACAATTAGGTTCGCTTCTTTTAACTGCGTTACATTATATTTTCTGCAATTAAAATATAAAAAAAAAGAAGATATACAATTTAAATCTATACTTCCGAGATTTGGAAGAGGGAAAAAATACAGAAAGTGCAGTTAAAAGAAGAGAAAAGGTAACATATCTATTTTAAATCAACGTTACGATACAGGACGTACTTCTTTAAGGATCTCGAACGGCGAAAAATGTAAGACAATGACAAGAAAGTGCAATGACGAGAATGTTAGAAATAGGAGAAAAATGTGTGAAATGTATGCAAGAAAATGTGATAGGAAATGCGATCGTGCTACATTAACTAAATTTGCGGCTCTTTCTTTGTATTAATGAAAATCATTTCGTGACGAACATAGTTAACGGCATCCTAGATGTTAAAAAACATTAAAAACTTCTATTAAAAACCGCACGGATTTCCTTAATCAGCTGACAAATTGAAAAAGTCATTTCCACATAAATAGTCTTAAGTATACATTTGAAAAAAATTTGCACACTGATTTTCATCACACTTTCCGAGTAGCGTCACCGATCCACATAATCTCGAGACCACCCCATCTTTTAAGATCATTTTTCAAGGTCGGGATTTATGTTGAAGAAAAGAAGAAAACTGAGAGGATGGCCACGAGAAGCGCAATAAAATCTCTCTCTTTGTGTGATTTTTTTCGAGATTCGACTCGCGGAAAAGATTTCGCCAGGAAATGTGCTTTTCGATAAATAAATTCTTCGTTATTTTGTCGCAACAAAGAGCTAGGGTGGACGCGGTCACACGTTGGAGTTCGCCTCTCGCCACGTGACCTGGCTGCCGCCGAGATTCTGCAACCGCAGACTGTTACCGGGGCTGTCGTCGCCTTCGTAACCGGCGTTCACGTGGCCCGCCCCCGACGTCGCAGCCGGGTGGCCCTCGAACACGTCCTTCACGGATATCTGACTGCTGCGGGACGGACGGCCCTGGATCCCGAGGGGGTTGCCCGCCACGCCGTAGATGTTGTTCGCGCCCAGGGTCTGCATCTGCGACTTCCGGCGCATCGCCATTATGCTGTTGCGCCTGCCCTCGAACGCCTTGAACGCCTCCCGCCGCGTCGACATGTTCCTCGACAGACCTGAGATAAGGATGTTTTCGATATTAATTTTTATTCGAAAATCGAATGTTTATTTTTAAGGATAAATATCACATTCGGAATTTTCTTCTGTCCTATTTTATCTTTGTCTTGGAGGTCATACTTCGTCCCTCGTTTACCTGCGGCCTCGTTCATATTGAAGAAACGTTGTCTGAAGGCCACGTCGAGCGTGTTGATCGCTTGCATCTTCCTGCGACTCTTCTCCAGATTTCGGATCGTTTTTCGTCTACCGGGGCCACTACCACTGCCCTCCTCGTAGTCACCTTCCATCCCGTCCAGTCTCTGGAGATCTCTCACTATGTCGACCGCGTGTTTCGACAGCAAGGCTTCCTCGGAGAGATCCTTCGTCTACGAAGATCATTAAGCGTTCAGCGCGAAACAGCTCAAAAGGCGTCAAGTTGTTGCGATAAGAAGTCCGTTGTATTTGTCAAAACGACGAACTTTTTGCAACAATTCAATAAGACAGGACGCGTATAATTTTATAAGAGACGTATGCGCACCTTCTTACAACAGTCTAAGCTGGTGCTGGCCAGAATGTGTGCCAGCGTGCCGAATCGATGGAACAACATTGCGGTGAATTGTATAACCAATATTAGCGCAAAGAAGAAAACGAACACGAGGCCGATCGGTTCGAGTTGCAGGTACTCCTTCGTGATGTGCACCTGCAAAATCGCATGTGTGTAGAACACGTTATAATACGCGACAAAGCGTTATTTTTGAAAAGCAATACCCGATGGCGATCAAAATCTGAAGCGAGTATGTCTACTCATTTAATTTTATTTTTAAAAATTTAATTAAATTTAAATTAATCTGTAGAATAACTTAAATAATTTAACTTATTAATTTAATATGATAGTAACTTGAATAACGACTTAATAACTTCAATAACAATTTAAATTAGTTATGATTCTCATAATTTTTTAAATTAAATTAATTATATATAAATAAAATAAATTTAATTAATTTAATTTAAAAAAATTATATATGAAAATCAATTAAATTGTTAAGTTGTTATTGAAGTATCTGTTATCATTAAATTGAAGTCTACTGTCATATTAAATTAAAGTTAAACTTTTAAAGTTATTCTTAGAGATCTTTTTACATTTCGAATTATTTTCTCATGATTCGCAGAAACTTTACTTCAAATTATATTCAAAGAATGACAAAACCGAATTGGTCGATTGCCATTGGAAATTGCCCATTCGTGAGTACGTGCATCGATTAAAAACAATTGAGTACAAGGATAGATCGTTAGCAGTTAAGATTCCGTAATCATCAATGGTTTTCGTGCGTGTTAAGATTAACACACTTATGTACATACACATATACAAAATATATACACACTTATGAACGAAGTAAAACGGGTTCGGCTAAACCCCCGCGAAGACACTGAAAGCAACCATCGCGTTACGTACGTTAGTGGTGCTCGTCCGCTGCCACAGTTGGCAGTGTGGTGCATGGTCAAAGTTAGACACAACAAAAGAGGGAAGAGACTCAGATCTGAGAGTCTGCAGATCCAGGAGTCTGTAGAGCCTCGAATCTAAGAGTTCGCAATCCCTCCTTACATAGAGAGACCGATTTATTCTCTTTCGTATTATTCAGTTATTTTTTTAATAACAATTTTAATTGCGAGATAAAATTAATTATAATAATACTTAATATAGTTTAATTCTTATCAGAAAAATACCAATTTTAATAACAATATTCATGTAATCATAATTTTTATGATGAAAATTGTATACTAATAATTTTTAGGTACGTAAAACAAAAGCATAAATTATTATTTTCTCACGAAATCGAGAATTGAAAAATTATCTTTCTGCCCCAAAAATTATTAGTTTCGTCTTTCGAAATAAATAGGTCTCTCTATTTTTTTACATCGATTATGTCAAATTAATGGAATTTAATTTAATTTCATGAATTGATCTCGTATAATTTTGGTGAGAAGGGACAAACAGGAGTATGTTATTGTGACATTAATCTCTGGTTATTCCTAGTCAGGATCACTAGAAGTCATCTCCCACGCCATTCCATTCCATTCGACTCAAGTGAGGGTGGGGTACCTGTGCGTGAGAATATTAATTGGAGACCTTCCACGTGCTGTCAAACGAGCCGTTTGGGTTAATGACATAAAAACATATGTACATATTGAATCAGGTGCAATGTCATCACCGAGGTACAGTGCTCGCCCTCGACGAGCAGGGATGCTCAGATAATCCGATAAACTGATCTCGAGATATTCGAAATATTATTAAAAATTAAGTCTGGAGATTCAAATTTCTAAAAATTCAAAATTCAAAATAAAGAATCGTTTTCAAAGCGATATAATTTTTAGCAAACTTTCATTATTATTATTTCCATTTATATTAATTTTTATTAATTAATTAAATTACTAATTAATTAATCAATTCAATTTTAGTTTGATTAATTATTATTAATTTAAATAATTTTTTATACTGAGTATTTAGTAATTGTGTTGACAAGTCTCATTTGCAAGGCTTAAGGGTGATTTATAATAACAATAAAAAATGCAAATTCTCAGAAATGACCATCTGAGCGCATCGAGGACGATTTTAACGAGACACCGTGTACGGAACACCACAATGGCACCGACTTTCCCCTGATGCTTGATCGGATACCTCCGAAGTTTCCTCGACGTAGGTGATGTTGGTCTTGACACCAAGCGGCCAAACAACGTGCAGCTGATCCTTGTTCAGCTGTAGCAAGAATACGATCAGAACGAACAACGCATTGAATATTAGAAACGCGAACACGCTCTTGTTGCGTAGCTCGATCAGATCGGCGGCGATGCGGGCCTGTTGCGTGCGCGTGGATAAATGCGAGAGAAACAGAAAAAAAGAGACGGCACAAGATTAGAATAAGTATAAAAAAACTCCGTCGATCAATCCATCGATCCGTCGATCTTTCGTTATCTCGGTTAACGATCCATCCGTTTGATCACACGATCGTTTGTTTCGTAGATCCAAGTTGAAGTTTATCATTAACGATCTGCTCGAGATAAATCCATGATCGAGGATGCGAGGCGCCGACGGAGCTGATTTTACCTCCATGGTGGTATCGTCATATGTGACGTTCGTCTTGATGCCGAATGGCCACTTGATGTGCAACAAGTCTTTGTTCAATTGCAGCAGAAAGACGATCAGGACGAAGAGGGCGTTCATCATAAAGAACGCAAAGACGCTCTGGTCGCGTAAGTCCTTTAGATCTTTGGCGACTCGTGCCTGATCGGAGCAGCATGGCGTGTATTAATTCAAATAGATGAAAAACACGTAATTAATAAATATTTTCTGCGAAACAAAAATTTTACTTTAAAGAACAAGCCTTACGTCTCTGAGTCTATTTGGTTTAAATTTTAATTATCGATAATTCTTCCCGATTTTTATTTAAGATATTTTTGATATCAAGAATTCTGTCTTTTTCAATTTAATTATTCTTCTTCAAATTTTAATTTAATTTAATTTAATTTTTTATTATATTTGGCTGCGCGATCATTGAAAAGAATCTGCAGGTCTTTGAGATTCTTCAACAATCGCACGTTTTTTTCATCCAATAAAAAATAATACGAAAGAGATACGAAGAAATAATATGAAATTGATTAAAGATTGTTGAAACAAGTTGATTATACAAATATAAACACTTCATAAAAATAAATTTTGTTTCTTCATCCTTGATCGACAGTTTGCAGTGACAAAGACATATCGCGGGTTGTATCACGAGAAAATTCGTCTTGATTCCGAAATTTTATATTCTATATTTTATATTCTTGTTATCACAAAATTATTTCACTTTTTTTTAAATTAAATTCCTCTATAAAAGTTTATAGAATTTCAAGTTAAAGCGCAAAATAAAAATCTTTTTGACTCATACAAGCAAAAAAATATGATTAGTAAAAATTGACTGAAAATTAAAAAAAAAACCTTCCAAAATAAATTCTAATAAATCTTTCTTGCGCATTTTTTCATTGAAATTCAAGAAAAGATAAAAATAAAGTCCTAGTGTTTCGTCGTATTACCTTCTCCGTCTTGTCCTCGTCGATCGGGTAAAGATACTTCTCCAGCAGATCCTTCCAGAACTGCTCCTCCTGTTGCGATAACACATCCACCTCGCCCTTCTTCAGGCCGTCGTCGCTCAGCCAATACGGTCGCGAGAGGAAGTTGCTGCCGTCGCGATTACCTTCAGTATTCTGACTAGTCACCGTCTCCGTCTCGCTGCCCTCCCCGTCTTCGGGATCCTCGCCGATGGCACCCAGGTGATCCGTCCGTGAACCCACGGAAGAGGCTCTCCTTCGTCCGTGAGGATCCACCGCTCTGCAAAAAGGAAGAGTCGATTTTCGAGAATTGATCTAATTAAGATCAAGTCCAAGTCGAAATAATGTAGTCCCACAGACCTCCAAAGAATATCTTCTTAAAGACGTCCAGAGAACGTTTCTACGTTCTAAGAACGTTCCCAAGATATCCCTCGGATATGTGCTGTGTGGGACCACTGCTTCAAATAAATATGAATAATAGAAAAGGATTTTTATTCTATTTTTCACAGAGAACTGATGCTTTCCAGCAATCTACTTTTGAACAACGCATCATTTTGAACATTTTTTGCCTCGTAATCTGAAGTACCTGTTACTTTTGCGAGATCTCTCTAAGAGATTCTCATCTCACTCCTGATTCTATAGTTTACAATAATTTTTTATCGACCCGGATGTCATGCCGTTTTTTTTCCTACCTCTCGATGGTCTCGAGCCTCTTGCCGAGTTGCTCGAGCGATTCAGCGATCGCCACGAGTTGCTGCTTCTCGGCGGACGGCTTGCCGTGGGTGCACAGCAAACACTTGAACAACCCGGCCAGCGATATCTCGATGGAACCCTGATCGTCGTCGTTGGTGCCCGCGCCGTTCTGCAGGAAGCCTAGCAGAGACTTCTGCTTGGCCTTGCGCTTCGCCTCTTCTGCCTCCCGCTTTTCTTGCTCGAGTTCCTGAATTGCACGAATGATCATAGTAAACGCACAAAGACGAAAACGCATAATCCTTACTCGTTGTATTTCTCATTAGAAGTGCGAATTTAAATTAGATAATTAGATCATATAATACAGCAGAATATTAATAAACAAAGCAACGATCTAATCATACACTCTAATGGTTTATTTTTTAGAAAGAAATTTCTCTAACGGAATAATTTTAGTAATAAATAATCTTCTTTTTAAATTTACAATGTCGTACATTTAACTTTATATTTATATGAGAACTTCTTTAAGTCTCTGTAGACATATCTATAGATATGATACAGAAGAGTCATCAACAATCTCTGACAAGAAACTACGAAAAGAAGAACTTTACATTTATACATTTAATTATACTTTACCATTAGACATCTAAAATAATAAAAAAAAGATTAAATTTTATTTTTAATTTAATTTATATAATATATTTTATAATATTTTTGAAATTTCATTATTATCTCTAATTGAAGTAAAACCATCTGCAGGTCTCTAAAATCAATTTAATAAAATTAGTAAAACTTTAAAAACTTTTGATTTTTTTCTATTTCTCAATTTTCTCTAAAACTGATTGGACGAAATAAGTTTCTAAGAATTTAATTTTCAAATCAACTAAAATTTTCGATGCGCCTCAGTCGCTTTCTTGTAATGAATTAATTAAAAAGCATAGAATAATCTTGCGTATGTACAAAGCTGCGAAAACTAATCAACTTACGAGGAATAGCCAATTAATGTATTAGTCGGAATTAATAAAAAAGGCGAAATTAGTTAATGCGTAGTCTTTTTCGTCTCAATTTCCCGCGTGCCCCATGAAATATTGTTAAGATTGCAGAGCGAATATATGATTAGTAGTATATCGAGGGCATCGTCTAATAATAAATCAGGTCATGCAATCAACCTAGAATAAGTGCAGAAAATCTGCGATCGCGAACTCGGCCACCACAAGGAACAGGAACCACGCGCTCAATAACATCATGATCTCTTTCACGATGTTTATCACGATCGCGTACATCACGGCGACTACTATCACCTGTCATCAAGGACCGCCAAATCTTCGTGTGGGTTAATTGTCTTCTGTTTTGAGTTAAGCAAAGCTGAAGCATGAGTTCTTTTTCAAAGCGAATAGGGGTTCATTTGACAAAAGAACCTAGAGGGATTATTCATAATTTACCTCTATCTCTAGTCTCGTCCAGTTCTTCTGCACTAAAGAACGTTACTTCAACATGCGATTAAATACGTGAGATGATACACTCAATTTTATTTGGCAAAAAAAATGTTATTACAACAAAGTTATTTCACACAACTTATGATTTTTACGGTGAACAATAATTCGAAATATGACATTAATTATTTGTTGTAAAGACGCCAAAGAAAACATATCGAAATGACAAAGCGAGGACCTTCACCCTTTCAAAATCCCGTTCACCGAAGATATACACCCCCATTTAGTTACGTCTCAGAGTGCCAAAAAATAAATAAAAAAAAGGAAAGAAAAGGATCGACACTGACGAACCTTCTTGGTTTTTTTCGTTTGGACCTCCCTGGTGCCCCAGGATACAACATTAAGATTGATGATGGAATACAGTATGAGGAGCAAGTACATAGACGGAATGGACAACAAGTATATGATGCCGGGCACGATGCACCAGAATTCTTGCGGGTGTAGGCAGGCTGCTATGAAGAATGAGCTCGACAATGATATCAGGAAGATCGCCGAGGGCGAGCCTATGCCGTCCTCGCCGAGCTGTAGGGCGGTACCGACGATCACCGCCATCATGATCATCGCGTACGCCGTCGACAGGATCTGAGCGCATAAAAGCTGAAAACCACCCTTCTTAATTCTTTCTCGTTTCACACACTTCGGAACGGATTTGAGTAATGAGGCAAAAGTCACAAATGTAAATGAATCGACACTGCGTGAGAGAATATATTATTGCGATATTATTACACGGTATTATAATTATGAATTCTGGTTCTAATGAAAGTGAACTCCGCGAGCGAAGGACGATCACCAAATGTACAAAAAAGCGGATATGCACGCGGATACGTGTACACAGACAAATCGAAAGGGAGATACTTACCTGTACGTTCGCTTTGCAGGTGAAGCAGACGATCATGAAGAGCAAGATGGGAATGATGTTGTAGTAGAAGCTGGTCCAGTTGTCGATTTTGAAGGCCGCTACAAAGGCACCTACCAACATGAGGAAAATCGTGCCGGGACCCAGAATCGTACCACCTGTTTTAATCAAAACACACAAAATATTAAAAATATATTTTTAATCGATATATTTTTCAGTTGCAAAATATATCCTATTTTTATACATTTCAATATTTAAAGTTATAGTATTATTTTATACATATAG
Source organism: Cephalotes varians (assembly GCA_037157785.1). Classification (NCBI taxonomy): domain Eukaryota; kingdom Metazoa; phylum Arthropoda; class Insecta; order Hymenoptera; family Formicidae; genus Cephalotes; species Cephalotes varians. Next base: position 1,952,022 of record JANQDE010000006.1, on the reverse strand, counting down.
ATATATATGCAAATAATAAAATTATTTCAACATTTTAATATCTTTACATTATTTAAAAAAATATAAAATTTTATTTTATATTAGTTATAATCTGATCTGGTTATTACATATTAATTAAATCTAATGTGCCATAATTCAATTAATTCTTTAAATGGACTGAAAATAGCACTTGCCCATCAGTAAGATTTGATACGAGATGTAAGGCAGCGAGATATTATCGTTGATTTTAATCGTGCGTTTTGCGTCCATCAGCAGATCCATAATATTCGCAATGGTGGAGGGCACCCAACGGCGCCGTTGGTTGTAGAACTCGTTGAATCCTTCCGGTGCGTGAGTATAAGCGTCGCTCGCTGCGGAATATTCAACCTAGAGTACAATGTAAAAGAAAGAACAATTTTAAAAATAGATCATATGTAATTACATTAATGTAATAAAAACTCTTTGTAAAATATTAATAATAAATCATAATAAATTACAATTATAAATCACAGTAAATTAAATGTAACAATGTCACAACAAAACAACCACGTATTGATAACAATGTTGGCGCATACTCTGTATCCTCGTTGTAACAGCAACGTGCATAGCCAACGGTCCTCTCCCTGATCGTACTGTACGTAATGTCTCGCCTCGTCGGATTTGGTCGTATACTTCTTCATCACGTTGTCGTCCATCAGTGCCTTGCCGCGGAACAACGAGAAGCATCCGGGGCTGCAGAGCACGCAGCCGATCATGTGCTCGGTGGCCTTCTGCAGCCAGTGACCAATCGCGTATTCGAACATTTGATACCATACCAAAGGTCCTAAAACATTTACGTTTCGTTCATGATCGATGCGTTTAAACAAATTTAATTGTAATTGTAATTAGTTTAAAATATATGATCATGATCGTTTTTTTGGTACGATTTAATTAACAACTGCGACAAGCAACTTTAAGTACTGGCTCGACGTACCGGAGCCAACTGGATGAATGCGACCGCAAGCGGCGCCCAGATTCTTATTCTTCTTCATCAGATCCACGAGAAGTTTCACCGCCGCTGGTTGAAAATCAATGTCGCCGTCGAGCGTTAACAGAAAAGTATTCTCGGCGATGACCTCTTTGCGATCGACGCTGATCGGTAATTCCATTAGCCGATGACCCAGCAGGTAATACATGTACATTACCTAAATCGAGAATTGAATATCCATTTACGAGGAAATCTCAAACATTTTTAACAAGAAACTTTACGTAATTGATTTTGAAAGTGAGATTTCTTAAATTAAATTTTTACACTCTAAACAGACGTTACCTGACTCCATCGCTTCCTGTGTCGAATCTTGCTCTTGTCCTTCAGATGAGCGATCATCTTCGTTTTTCCAGGAAGAGTCCAGACCAGTCGCCCACCGTACGGAGTCGGATACTTCTTAGGCGCTCTCACGTACATTCTCGTTTTGTGCACATCCGACGCGGCCTCGTCCAGCGTGTCGACTAGCAATTTCACGAACCTGTTCACCTGCGACTCGTTCTCGTCGTGATCGGCCAGCTCGAACGCGTCATCGAAGAATATGTGAGCTGGAGAAACGTATTTCCGCATGTAAACTAATGGACGATAGACATGTCACTTAGGTTGCTAATGCAACATTACTCACTCTCGAATTCGTAGTAATCGGGATCGACGACCTTGAGGTACTTCTGAGCGACGCGCCGCGCGCATTGGTCCTCGTCCAGGCGCAGGATACTCTTCAGGAACTCCATCATCTCCTCCTTATTCTCGTGCCACATGGTAGCGCAAGCGTAGATCCTGGTTACATGATCGCTGCTTTTCACCGCGGACGGAGGTGTGGTTGAGCCATCTGTCTGCTCGTAGATCGTCTCGTAGTCGCCGTCGCCCTTCTCCTTCTCTATCTCCGCTAGATCCTTTAATCGAATATTAATTAATTTAAAAGCTAATACATTTTCAGATTAATAATAATTCCATATTTCTATTTAAGATAATCAATTTATAGGAACTGAGAAATTCAGAAATTAACATTAGTTTAGTTTATTTTGCAAATTGTATTGAAATCGTTATAACTGAAGATACCTACTTCGACCTTGACTTCCGGCTGATCGTCCCTTCTCCGGTTGAGACCCATCGACTGGTCGATCAGCAGAGAGTCGTACATTGGCACAACGAAAAGCTTCTCCGTGGCCGCGAGACGCTCGCACTTGGGCGTCCAGATGTGCAGGGTGATCCAGGTCTGCGACAATAGCCACAGCAGCCATACCCAGGCATATTGCTTCGACACGAACTCGTTGAGGAAGTTCGGCAGCGGCGAGTCGTAAAACAGATAATCCGGTATGGTGCCATGGAAGAAGCATGGATCGTTGTTGCGAAGACCGCACGCGGCGATCAGCAGCGAGATCGATACTGGTATCGTGAGATTCACTGGAAATGCGTAGCTGAAGCCTTGAATCAGGATTTTGCACGCAAACTTGCCTGCAAATAATATTAAATTAAATATTTAAAAATGTTAATTAATTAATTCAGAAATATCTTTAATAAAGTATTCAATGGAGAACCTTTTGTTTAATTAAAAGATCCTTTCCGGCAAGGCGGTCAAAATATAGCTTAGTTTACGAGAGTCAAGATTATAGTATACCGCAACTCTTGCTGTTACTCTTATGATTATTATTCTTGAGTCTTCCCCCTCAAGTTAGCTTCAACCCACGTAATTCGCTTACCAAACACGTAGGCGAAGTAAGCGCCAGCAATCTGTAGCAGAAGGACATAGACGGGCGTGTTGAAGTCGGCATTAACGATCTCGGTGATGTCGCCCGTCAGAATCTCCGAGAGATCGGGCAAACTGCCGCCGGTTATCGACTTGATGGACGTGACCGTGATCTTATGGTCACCAAAGGCGCTGCTGAACATGGTGAAGAGATGCCCGACATTTTCCCCTTTGATATGCAATATCAGTATCGAGCTGATGAAGAACGCCACAATCTTCCAGACGGACACCAGCATATAGGTGAAGTAACGCGTCAATCGCATCTCCTTCTTCACTCTGCCGAGTGATCTGATTAAACCTTCGAGGAGAAATTGAAAGAAATAAGGAAGACATTTAAAAGAGATGTTTGAGTCAATCATATAGTGTAAATTTAACAACTTAATTAATACGAAATCGTAATTAATCCAAACGTGAGTAAAATTATAATTAAAAGGCACAGATATATGATTATTTAATTCATTAAAGAAAGTAAATATTCTACGAAAAACTAAAGAGCTTTTTTGTTTCTTCTGTAATTTTATTTTAATTTGGAATAAAAAAATTTAGACCGTAACGGATTAGAGAAGACTTACCGATCCGACTCTGCATGGAGACGTAATTTTCCCACCATCCGCAGGAAACAAGAAGTAACGCGATGGGAATCAGCCACAAGGATGTTCTTGAGCTGTCCAGGAAGGGCCAGAGGATGAAGCTGGTCGCCTGAGCGGCCAGGGCGGCGATATCGACGAGAACGAGAACGAATCGTTTGGACTCGTCTTTACTTTTGTTACGGGAAAGTAGGCCTGCGAATGCACGCAACGTGTGTTTCACTTCGTCTATCCTTGCGCGATCTCACTACTTTCGTGATTATTCGCTTGGCAATACGGAACCGTCGGAAAAATCGAACGCGAAAGTCGGGCGATCGCGAAAGTAAGTGGATCCGTCCGCATTTGTTTAATGATATATTGATTCTAGGTCATATATTATTATGGTCATGTATTATATATTAATATTGCAAATAGATTATAATAGATTAAATTTATTAACTACTTATTTTTGTTTTATCTGATTTTAACTTCCTGTTCCCTCACTTTCTTGGATAAACTTCATTTCTTTTCAAATATATTTTTCATTTGTCTTTTCTTTTTTATTCTCTTTTATATATATATTTTTTAAATATATTCGAAGCTCAACTAAAATCGAATTAAAATTAAATTACAATTACCCAGCAATCCGGGAACGAAGCACACGCAGTTGGTCAGCATCGCCCCCTTGACGACGTCCAGTTCCGGAAGCACGGCCAGGAACATCAAGGCCAGACCCACCACGTGAAACGTCTCCATGATGGAAACCACAAGAAAGTGCGCCGACTGCGGTTTCTTCCATGACTTAAAGATGCACATTCGGATGCTGCGTACCAGCGTTCCGAATTCCGGCACCGCGAATGCGATTATTATGCACCATATCCACGCGATCCTCTCCTCTTCGGGCAGTGTCACGATGTATTGGTTCTCTCGATCTTCAAGAAGATATCGCGATAATAATTATCAAGGACTGAAATAATTGGATATCATAAATATGTATATTTATTACTCTCTCTTTCTCTTTCCCTCCTGCTTTTTACAATCATTCCTTTAAACATAAATTTATTTATGTAACATACAATCTTTATAATACACAATCTGTAGTGATTCGAGAATAGTGATCAAAATTGAATTTATTTTACTGCGTTGGATCAAAGTATTGTAAAATTTTTCGTCAGAACAAAACTTATATTTAAGTCTCTCACCTAATTGCCTGTTGCAGTAAAGTATTTTTCTGTCTTGCCGTAGCTGCGACGTCATGAAGAGAATTGTGCCCTTGGCGACTACGCCGCTTCCCAATACTATGACGAAAACAAGCAGATAGACGAAGACCTTGATCACCTGCACCATCCTCTCCAGGCATTTCTGGTTTGCCATGGAACCCGAGTTCGAGTCAATCTTCATTGGCGGATTCCGGAATACGTCCCATCCTTTCGTCTCGACGATCGTGCGTTGACTGTATTAAAACAATTAATCGTTGATTAACGTCGAAACATCATTGATCGAGCAGACAAACATTTATAAATTATATAAACAACATTATATAAATTTCCTATTCAAATCTTTTCGACAGAAAGAGAGAGATTTTATTCTTTAAATAATCTAAAGTAAATTATTCGAAAATAATCTAAAGTAAATGATCTCTTTTTATTATTAGCTTTAATTGAAATAATTTCCATCTAATTAATCTTAATTCTTGCCTCTTTAATTGAACTCTAATTTAATCTAATAATCCAATATCCTTCAATTTTATTCCTTTTTTATTTCTTATTCATTTTGCTTTCCTATTATATTTAAAATCTTTCATTCTTGAACTTTGGATTCTAGAGAGAAGAAATTATTAATAACACGATGAAATCATCATACCTTCCGCCATAGTCCTGAGTTAGAGGAGTGCTTTCACCGTCTGAAAAATCATCTGGGCCGGTCATGCCACCTCCCGGTATTACACCATTCTGATGGTTCTTCGCCATTCTACAAATTCATAATTAAAAAATAAGATTTATCTTAATCTTAATTCCAGCTTTTTTATCCTTAAACGAATAACGCAATTGTTACAAGTTAGGAATGCAAATAATGAAAAGCTTCACGCTGCAAGTTTTTGGAAACTATAAGAAGATCAGCGTTAAATCATCAATATTTAAATTAAAATTAATTAATTACAAATTTTAATTAAAATTATAGATTCCGAAATCTATATATTCCTAAATTGATATAAGATGGATGAAGATCAGAGAAGTGTATATCAAAAAATAATACGTAAATATGAGATTTAATATGTAAAGTTGATATACTTTTCCCTCTTTTAGAAAAATTATTAATTATAAATCAAACTTTCTATCTTTCTGGAAATTGTATAATTGTGTATATAAGTTTTTATTATCTGATCCGCATGATTAAAAAATTAGATTGTAATAATAATTTACAAATCTACAAAAATGCAAGATCAAATTGACAATAAAATGCAAACTGATAATGAAATTCAATTGTAAACATTTCCTTCTGACGTCGACCCAATTTTTCATTTTTGTCACTGCTTCTGACTTATGTCGGGAGCTTCAACTTCTTTCATCGTTCAGTTTATCAGATTCACCCTTTAGTGTTTGACGACAATTTTATTATTTCACTTTATTAATCGACAGTATTTTTCCTTCCTTCGTTTACGCGTTATTAGCCGTGATCATAATCCAGCGAACGCTAATTATTCGCTAATCTATCATTAATCAATTCAAATCGCCGCGATCTCATAATTTTCAACATACGGTGACCTAACGAACTTGGCGTTTATCGCGACGTCATCGCGCGTTCGCGCAATTATCTCTCCTCATCTGGCACACGTCCCCCCTCGCGTCAGGACCCGGCCCGGCTCATGGTACGGCGGGGGCGCGTGTATCTTTGTTCGGCGCGGCAGAGAGAGATCCGGGGTTTCTGGTTCCTGGACTACGGCTGAAAGTGAAAGGGAAACGAAACGACGTGGCAGATAACGTAGCAAGGACGTCCACTGTAACTCGACGACTGCGCCGCCGTTCCGCGCCCTCGAGGCCGCGATATCCCTCGGAGACTCCCCCGGACCCCCTCGTCGTTCCTAAAATCCCTCGACGCCGCTTGGCTAGTTCCTACCTATGTGCACCCTCCTGACCTTTTCTTTTTCGCGCTTTTTCATCTCTTCTTCTCTCCTTCTCATCTTCGTCCTCGCGTTTTTTCGTCTACGTCTCTCGATAAGGAAACGACGTGTGTCGCGATGTAGCCGTGGAATGCGCTTCGTGAGGAAAGAGAGATCCACGAAACGAAGAAGTACTGATTTCAACTCGACTACGTTCACCAGTAATTAATTAAATTGATCAAACATTCGATAATTATAATCTCATAAATAATGCGGTTTTTTCAATTGCATGAACTAAATGTCGGAGGGGGAAGGGATAAATTACCTGCATCAACTTGCTTACCTTGTTCTTATTCTTAATGCAAGTTTTGTGAAGAGTGCAGTTCGATTTTAACAGTTATTTTTTCAAAGTTATAATGGAAGTGACAAAGGAACATATTCGGCATATTTTGCTTTACGAGTTCAATAAAGGCAACAACGCAATAGAAAGTGGGAAAAATATTAAAACAGTATATGGGGATCGGACAATAAGCGTAAGCCAATGTCAACGGTGGTTTCAGAAATTCCGAGCCGAAAACTACAGCCTAGAAGACGAGCTTTGTCCTGGAAGATCTGTAGAGTTCGACAAAGCCCTGCAAACCCTGATGGAACAAAATCCCATCGTAACTGATGAGGAACCAGAGAAGCTTAGATTTGGTCATTTAATCATTCATCGACACCTGCGTGCCATCGGAAAAGTCAGCAAATTGAATCAATGGGTTCCTCACATATAAAAAAACCGTATTATTTATGAGATGACCCAATATTATACTATTCATCAAATTTTTTATATAGATCTATTATCAATTGACATGAATTTAAATTGTTGATTAATTATTGATTAATTTAATGAATTTAATTTGTTCTTCAATGCTTCTCTTTAAATTACGAAAAAAGCATCTGAAAAGGTTACCTCAAGAGAGATTGTTTCAAATTCTTATGCTTATAAATTACATCTTCATATAAAATAGAGATTAAACACATTACAAAATTATGAAAAGTCCGTTGTTTATAACTAATAAACAGATAATATCTGTTTTTTAAATTTGTATTTACAAAATAGCAAAGAAGTATTCGTTTCGTGTACAATCATCATTTTATTTATACAATATCGGATGTCAAGACAATTCTTCACAATAAATTAGATTTCTTCAATCTAGAAAGTATTAAGAAAATATTCTTTCAATCGACAGCTTTTTTTTTTAATAGTTTTAATGCCTGACCGATTTTCTTTTTATTTTTCTTTTAGAATTCTCCTCGAGTCGCGTCGAAATTGTAAGGAAGCCGCGTACCGTTAGCTATCAATTCGGAATAATAAGTTTCTGGGACGATGCACGCGATCGGGAGCGACGAACTGTCATTGCTTGCGAAAGGGAATGCGGTTGATCGGAGACAGCCTGCAGTTGAGAGCTAAGTTTCTAATAATCGGTTAGCCCTGCGTAGATTACGGTACAAGCGTTGTTGTTCGAGGGATGTAATAAAAGATCCATCAAGATAAAAGATTTTTCGAGAATAAACGTAACTATTCCTTTTTTAAGATTAATGAAACATTTGTTTAACAAAATATTTACTTATCGAAGATAGCTAAAAACTTAAATCAAAATTTAATTTATCGGGGACCATCTGTAATGAGAGAATAAAGATCTAATAAAAATCTGTTTACTGCTTAGAATAGAAAAAAGATTAGAAAAGGAATGGAAAAATCCGTTTATTGAAAACGTCAAAAGAACAAGACTTATAATGTTTACAGTGTTTACAATTATCTGTGTAAAATTATCTAGATAATTATTTAAATCAAAAAAGGCTTCATCTTATCTTTATCTAGATTATTAGAATATACATATATATTATCTCCATTTTTGTCTTAAATAAAAAAGTGTTATTTTTTTCAAATAATTTATGTTAATGTGTAATTTAATATGGTGATTTTTTCAAAATACCTTTTTTTATAAATCAAATGTTTGCGTTAATAGATTTATTCACTTTGTGTTTGTATTTTCTATATTCGAATTTTTACAATGTTCGAATATTTATCTTATTTTCTGCATTTCTTTATTTCTTTATTTCAACATCATGCAGAATGTTCTAAGAAATTATAAATAAAAACAAAGACTTAACGTTGTTAAATCGGTGTTCAAAATTCTGGGTATCGACTTGAAGTAGAAGAAGAAATCTCTTATATAGATCTCTTATTTAGATCTTGATCTCTTTTCTAGATAAATTTAAAATAGAATTATTTCATCTTATTTAAGATATGTTTACGTGTATTCTATTTTATCTTTATCTGGATAATTTTTAGTCATCTAAGCGGAACACTGCTGAGTTATTTATCTCTCGTCAATATTCTCTCCGTCGAACTGTCGACGAGGCAGGATATGCATGTGGGCTCTGGCACGAGAGATCGCCAAAGAGTTTCGTTTTGCGAGTGTGAGTCATATGTGCTGAAGGGAGCCAGAGTTCTCGAAGGAACGCGAGGTCACGAGGAAAGGAACGACCTTGCTACGAAGAGAATATATCTCGAGAATGGATTTTTAACGCCACGACGATCGGCAGCCGGATACAGTTCATCGCCCGATAGCTCGATCATGAATCACTGTTTTTTTCCCCGATCGTTTTCGATCGCCCGCTCCTCGCATTGCCCGTTTCTTCATCAAGAAAAAAAAATCCTAGCGATTTCTCATCGATTACGTGTATATATATAGGATACACGTAAAGCGTCGGTACCGAACGTCAGTCGAGTGATTTGTATTTATCTTTTTCAGTTGAAAATCGTGCAGTTGCATTTTATTTAGATCTCTGGTTTTGGATCGAAATACATTTAAGATCCAAATTTGACATAATTGTATCATTATATACAGCAATCGATTGATTAATTATTTCTATTTAATTGTTCCAATAAATTTGAAGTTACAATTTTTTTCCTTAATCTATTTAGATTATCTATATTTAGATTTTAATTATTGGATATTAATTATTAAATTGATTTAACTTGTGTATCATTCTGAAAAGTTCCAGCGTGTGATTTCGCATAGCTTGCAATTATCCTTTTCAGCTTAGCTTCTTTATTTTACAATCGTATTTTGTTATAATAAATAAATAATGTCAACATGAATAAACAACGTGGCGTTATTTAAATTTACTATAATTAAGATAATTTAATTTACTTAAAGCTTTACTTCAAGAATTTCTATTTTTAAACGTTGACGTTTCTTTGGCAAAAAGATTTCACTTTGTATTTCGCAATTGTATTTCGTTAAGTTGTTCATATAGATGTTTTCAAATAGTAGGGAAAATATATTAACAATATATATATATATATATATATTTATATATATATTTATAGACGATATAAATTAGCATAATTGTATTAATTTATTTATCCAAGTTACATTCGCATGCGCTTCAATCACTAGCGTTACACAATGTAATTCGAGCGTCGCGGAAAGCTTACCTCGCAATCCCTCGAAAGGCTTGCGATCGAAGCGAATTTTTCGCCAAAACGTAGGCCCCGTTGCGCTATTTTCTAAATTCCCCTCAACTACGCAATCACGACAACTCGCTCGCAACTTGGCGCACGCCGCGCGAAACTCTCGACGGTGGCGGTATCCCGCTTCGTAACGCGCTTACTTTCTCTTCTTCCCTGCGTGTCGCGCCGCGCGGTAACGGTAACGAAATCCTATTTCTGCGACCGGAGACCAAACTCCCGCGCCTACGACCGTCTTCGGATTCGCTTGGGGAATAGAAAAGAAAAGCGAGGAAGACTTTTTCCCGTGACGCTCTCCGTCAGGATCCCACCGACTCTTATCCCTCGATCTGTTGTCCGTCCATGCGCGCCGCAGATTTCTCTGCACCGTGAATCGGCCGCGCGATGGCGGCGGAAACTCTCGACGAGTCCCCGCGACAATTGCTTGTCCCTTGATATCAATAATGTATCTTTCGATGGGAAAAATCAATGAAGATGGAAGAAGCTTGTTGCCCGACAATTCTTCTTCTTAATCCTCGACAATGAAAGAAATCATAGCGAATCAATGACGCTTGCGACGTTCCGATAGAGAGCTCGATGACAACCGCGAAGAGGCATTTCACGGTTGAAGAGCGCTCTTCCTGGTCGCGCGTCTTTGTCACTGGCTATCGAGATCCGACGCGGGCGGGATCGATGGATCACCACGCGCAATTGCACGCGGATCGGCGATAGTGAAAGTAACGGGCGCAAGGTCGCGCCGTTCCATAAATATGCAATTATCGCCTCCCCCGGGGCCGCGGTCTCTCGCAATGCGCCGTCTCGTCACGGAGATTCGCACGCCGCCCCCTTACTCATCTCCCAAGACGATCAATGAAGTTCTGGAAGTAAATACGAGACCGTTTCGACACGGCGCGTTCGCGTTACACGTTCCCGTTACTCGGTATCATCCCCGAGCCCTTTCGTCATTATCGCTGGACCGTTCGCTAAATTCTTCGTGCGGATTCGCAAGAGTCTCGAGTCTCGAAATCTGCATGTGTAAATTTCATCCTGCTGCAATGCTAATGAATGTAACGATAATTCTTACTTTACGTTATTCTTGCGCGAATTCTTTTAGCTTGATTATTTTTCATAGTAAAATTCTCATTGTCGCATTGCAAGATCTCGAAAACTCTTGAAATTTTAATCGTAATAAACATAAATTTCGCATTATTCCAATATTAATGTGATTATGTGATATTAAATAATATTCATTCTTATTTTATGTGTTCCATTACGCTTCATTTCTTTTTCCATTAACCTTGATTTCTTTTAGCTTTATTATTTTTTTGCAATATTTATTAAATTCTTATTTTTTCTCTCATCTCGTCGTCGCATCGCGATTCTAAAAATCTCGAAATTTTAATAACTAGCAAACTTGTTGTTCTAATATTAATAATAACTTTTATAATAATAACTTTTACATTCCATTACGCTTCATTACTTTCTACTGTCCTTGATTTTTTTAGCTTTACTATTTATTACATTCTTATTTCTCCTCATCTCATCGCCGCAAGATTCTGAAAATCTTGAAATATCAATTGAAAAAAAAAGCAGTAAAATTGTTGTTCTTTAATTATTAATAATTAAAGTTCTCATTTAATGACGCTCTCATTTCGCGTTTCCATTGCGCAATCCTTCTCGGTATCATTACGTCTTGGTTTCCTAGCACATTCGAGCGCACAAGGTTCTAGATTTTAGATCCCAGATGATCCACACAAACGACACGCTACTTCAGTAAGTCATAAAATATCTAAATTAGCCCCACTGTACTTTTGATTGTCGAATTCTGGGTCCTGGCATGCGCCAAAATCCCGAAAACATCGAGATTTCAAGCTTTCCGTATGGAAACTACATAATTTTTCACATAGTTTTCGCGTAACAGCGTAAACGGGGTACGCAACAAAACTACTTTCATTTCTGCTCGCGGCGATTAATAAGTAGGAAGTTAACCCAGTAAAGCCGTGATTACAGCGTACAGGATCTTGGTTAAATCATAATTCTATATTTTCTAAAGTTCACGGTTTAATTCTAGAATTATCAAGTCTTTAATAATCTTAGAAATTCGAAGGCGTGGAGAATCTTTCAATCCACCGGAGTAGAGAGCCGTAATTATAATATAAGCGATTTTAATTAAATCATCATCGTTTCTACTTTCTAAAAAATTCTCGGATTGAAATGTTAAAAAATTTATTAAAGCGTCAGATAATTGATGACTTTGGATATTTGGATTTGCAAGAAAATTTGGAGAAGTTCTTCAGCCATTAAAAAAGACTATGAGATTATAATTTAGAGAGTTTCATCTTAAATTAAATAAAAAAATCTTAAAATGACTGTGGAATGCAATTATCTTATTAAGAAAGACTCTATTATTGTCAGACATATTAAATTCTGGTAAATTTAAAGGAAGATTGTTTATTATTAAAATTATTTTATGCTTAATAAAATAAACGATAACTTAATATTTTTAAATAATATCATAATGTTAATATTAAATAGTAATATTTAACAGTAATAATGAATAAATAATAACACTTATAAATAACAGTTCAGAATAGCGCGAGATAAAATATTCTTCCTAAAAAGAGAACGTTAGTTACTAATAACTAATAAGCAGCAGCTGCTAATTGAGTATCGACGTTTAAGTGTTAATAAACATTGGCGTTCACTAATACGGTAATTATTGAAAAGAACAGAAGGCGAACAATAAGTAATCTCATACTTGCTGATTGGACGATTCTCTTTCTACTGAATCCTTATCCTCGATATCCTCGCGATGCAGGCGATCATAGTCGGCGGATGAAATCGAAGGGCCACATCCGCTTCCCGGATCCGCTTTCCCGGGACGCTCGATGAGACTGGTCGTACCACTATAATTTCGCACGATCTCTCTCTCTCTCTTCTCTCACTTGTGTTATATCCGTTTAAGTCGATCGCGAGCAACGTGGTGCCGTAGGAGTCATCTGGTACTTCGGAGCGAGAAAACTGTCGCGATGACGACGACGTCGACGACAGCGGTGACGAGATCGCGCAAGACCACCAGGATCGGTCAGGTGAAAGCGGAGTCGAGGTGAACGTCGGCCGAACAACGACTGCCTTGGCAACGTCTACCGGAGGCGAGTTCTCGAGGAGGGCCTCCCCCCGCCTGTCGATCGGCGGAGTACTTTCACGAGAGAGTAGGTAGAGAGCGAGAGGCAAGAGTCGGGGCGAAGCAAAAGTGAGAGATTTGAACGCGCGAAAGACGCGGAGCGTCGTGCTGCAGCCCGCCACAGTTCATCGTTCCGGAGTTGCGGATTTTGGAGCCGTTAACGAAACAGTCAGCAACCGTTTCCTTCGCTTTTCGATCCGTCGGAGGCTTTTCCTCGGGACAGATCGACGGAATCGAATGTCCATTTCTTCTCGTGTGCGAACTCTCGCTTGGAATGTCGAAGTGGAATGTCGCCTGTGGACAGGCAACACGCCTCGCGATCGCGGAAGACGTTTTGCCGATCCGCAAGGCGAACGATAGAGACAATTTGTAATAATTATTTTAACACATTAGATAAAGATTTTTAAAATAGTGTGATAGATTTCTTGGTATCATATTGAAGAATCAGAGGTGGATTACTTTTAAGTCTTGTAATCACTAAAATTTTGAAGTGGATAACTAATTTTTTTAAATTTCCGAACATTTTGTAAAATTTATCACATCAAAAAGATCTCTTCTTCAATTTTGAAAAAACTAATCATTTTCGAGACACATATTCTTGATTGATAGAAGGTATTGGAAAAAGAAGGTAAATGATGAAGTAGATAAGAATAATGAATTGATAATTTTTCTAAGCTAATAACAGACAATGAGCCAATGTATTTATTAAAGCTTTTAGACAATAATAAATAATTTCTTATCATTTAATTTCAATCTGTTCACAAAAATGGATATTGTAATAAGAAATGTGTTTTAGATGCTTGTACGTAATTTTTAGATGTTCGTTTATAAGGAATGAAATAATATAGTAATTACTAATATAGTAATTGAAATAATTACTTTCACTATATAAAATTACAATACATTGCTAAAAACATGTACCATAACATATACCATACTAATATTTTTCATTGTTTACATTGCAACATTCTTATGAAATAAATAAAAAAACACCATGACTGGGGTAAGAAATGACGAAATTAGAAAAGTATTTAATAATTATTTTTATTTTATTCTTAATTTTATTTCATTTTCGATTGTGCATTTATAGATAGTTGTTTTTATTTTCGGTAGTTACTTGGAAAGTTACTAGGGAAAAAAAGATTAATTAATTAATCATTTTTCTTAGCAGAAGATCAAGTTTTTTTCTTTTTTGTGTGTACTATCGAGGCAAGCTGATTACAACGCAGCATATTTGTATATTACTGCAAAGAAACTATACAGCAATATACAGAATCGTTTCCGACACGAAAATGTCTAGAAAAAGTTTCTCTCTATCATATTACTGTCATGGTACTGTTTAATTATAATTAGTTATTTAAAAAAATAAAATATCCAAATTGTGAAAACTGTGCCAACGAACCCCAGAGTCTCCTACGAGTCTCGGTGTGTGTGTGATTCTTAATAATGATCCAGAAATTTCATTCAAATTTTATCTCGGTGTAAAGTCGCTCTCGCGTTTCGCTGAGATAAGATTTTCATCAGAGTCAACATGTTAATCGGAGAATTCTTATGCATAATACAAATCGTTTGCAGTAAGTATCTATAAATAGAATGTATTCATATAAAAATAATTGATTCGCCTCCGGATCTGGGGCACCCAATATACATCGTATGTATGTGTACGTATACGTTCATCAGAATCACAGGTCATTCCTCGCGCTGTTAAGATATTACGGCACAAAGTGGTAGAATAGTTGAGTAATAATAACGACGTGTATATCGCGCGATGCAAAAGTCGACTGTGGCGAATGCGTTTCGATTATTTTAATTGCTTCAATTATGCTCGATTGCGACTAGGCAGGATTGCATGAGCTGACAGTATTATTATCCGATTAAGCATAATAGTAATTTAATTTTTGCGTGCGCATTACGCGTTCCTGCAAAAAATCGTAGATTAGCAAATTTTTAGCCGATATCAATTTAATCGAGCGACCTTGGCTCCGATAATGCAAGAAACAAATGAGCGGAGATAATTAAACATGCGAATTAATCGAATTCTTGCGATTCCTGATCTGTAAAAATTGCGCCTGTGTTTGAAACAAAATCGTTAGATTACAATGAGATTGGTATTAGAAGCGAGGGACCGTGCAAAGGGGGACCATGTATTAAAAACTAGCTCAAGTACACGTTATATTTCATATGGCTTATATATAAGATTGATATATTGGATCAGTGCAAAAATTCGTGTCCGATTTGTAAATAAAAGTCAAGCAGTTGTTATTGTAAAAAATCGCCTTCATTAATCAATGATTCGAGATCATTTTCGACAATCATTTTTTAACGTTCAATCAATTTATAGATATCACGTTCGAAAAAAATCGCGTTTTGCGTCAATGAACGCTACTTCACCAGTTCTATCTATACAAATTGGGCATGAACTTTTGCGCTGATGTAATATCTTCTAGATTTAACTTTAGTTTTGAAGACTGATATTCAGAAAATTGATACATTTTCTGGATTTAACTTTAGCTTTTTCTGTACAAAAAATTCAGATAGAGATGTATGCTTGAAGCATATAATTCAAGTATATATATGCTTTAATAAGTATCATGTAACACGTTGCATTAATTATTGACATTATTTTCAAAAGACGCTATCATTTTTATGACGCATTATTTTTTACATTTAACGACTCCGCAGAATAATCTTGTATTAAGAAATAAAGTTCATCGTATTGTAAAGAAGCCACACACATTAATATTTTTATTCCAAGGTTGAAGGATCTGTCTTCTTAACAAAAATATTTTAATTCTTCTGTAACTCCATGTGACTTTGAAGTCACATACCAATAAATAATAAAAACCAATAATAAAGAAAATAAAAAAATAAAATAAAAATATAATAAAATATAAATATGAGTAAAAAAATTAAAATAAAAATATAATACAAAAATTAAAAATTGTAAATTCATTGTTATTTGTATTTAGAGGTTGATATTTGTTAGTTTCATGTCATATAAATTATTTTTAACCATGAAAAAATTTGGCTATAACTATTTTTTAACGTCAATATTTACAAATATAAAAATTCTATGTACTTTAGTTAGTTTATTTTATTTTTCATGAACCAATAACAATGTATAATATTTGATGAACGTGTGTAGGAAACATAGATGTAACATGTAATAAATAAAGTTTTCAAACTTTGTATTTTCTCTCGTCGTATTTCCTCTCGTCAAACATGATTGGCAAATCACGAGACGATGAAAAAAACAACGCAATAGAAAAAAACTGAGAAACCTGTAAGTATTTCTTATCACTTATAATAAACGCGTGCTTGTCGCACACGCTCGTACTGCGTAGCACGAAGAAGGTTTAAAGGTCAGACAAATCATAAGGATTAGCGTACACAAGTACAAGTAGTAACTTGGGCGAAATTGCCGTCGCTAATCGTACACATGTATATTCGCGATCCATATATCTTTTAAATTGTTATGCGACGAATTAGCCGATATATTCGCGCGCGAATCGTAAAAATCCGAGACAACGAATTAATTTAAGAGCGAGACAGCAAGAAAAGCGAGAAGATCGTCAGCTAAAAGACAGACGATCTAAAGATAAGAGAAATACATAAATAAAACATAATAAGATTATCTCGTTTCTCTGCGGCAGTCATAATAAAAAAGTCTTTGACGTCGAAATTTTTCTTATCATACAGATGTCAGAGGGGATCAGCCATTTATCAATTTCATGCTTTTATTATTGTATGTACTCTAATTAAGTAACAAATTGAGATTCCGTTGAGGTAAAGTTCGCTCGAAATTAACTGGAAGATATGATTTTGTAATTTTGTTTGCTTTATAAAACTCGTCAAAAATTTCTTATTTTCAATAAATTTATTCCAACGATAATAAGCAGCATAATACATTTTCTCAAAGAGAAAGAATCGATTTCAGAAAAGTAATGCAATGGAAAAGTGGAATATTCTAAAAGTAAAAATAAAATTAAAAAGTATTATAAAATTCAGAAATAAAAGTTAGTTATTGAATTGATGGTTACAATTATAATATTATTTTAATTGATAAATATGAATAGAATACGTGCATAAAATACATTTCAATTTCACTTTCAAAAATATTTCTAAAATTTCAAATTTCAAAATTTTTAATATTATAAATACATATATACATGTATAAATTAAATTAATATATTGTAAATATATTGTAAATATATATATGATAATTATAAATTTTATAATTAGATTCTAAAAAAATTATAAAATTTATTTAATCTAAATTTTAAGAAATAAAATATATAAAAAAACTTTTGAATTGACGGTTACAATTATAATAATATTTTAATTGATAAGTACGAATAGAATACATTTCAATTTTACTTTCAAAAATACTTTTTATTTCAAATTTCAGTTTTTTTAACAAATAGATTCTAAAATTACAAAATTTATTTAATTTAAAATTACGAAGTTTAAATTTAAAGATAAAATTAATTTTTCTAAATCGAGGACAATCAGAAAAACAACTTCTTTTATTAGCACGTGCTTAAGGGCGCGTGTACTTCCTAAACTCATATGACGATGAGTCAGAAATACTAATCGGTGCAACGCACGAAAAACAATTGGCGTACATATGTACGATATCCGAATATATCTATAGTCGAAGTACACATGTACCCTCGCTAGATCAGCCGATCAGTGCGTACTGTACTCATGGTGGGATGATAAGCATGATCGAGAGCATGGACATTTAGGTAGTCCGCGTGCACGGAGCGAAGCGTGTACAGTCGAACCTGGGATCGAGCAGCTCGCGCCTCGTGGTCAGATCGTGTTGTATACTTTGGGAAATCTAAAAGAAAATTAACAATTGCTAATTAAAAAAATAATAATAACGTATCGTGTGCGGTGCATTGCGGATGTATTATAATCGGAAATCTCTGATCGTTTGAAAATCCGAGAGATTGCGGCTCGCTCTTACAAACCGGCTCCTTGCGGAGCTATTGACTTTCTAGGAGAATCGCTCAGGGCGGAGACGGAGTTGCTTAGAGTGTATTCTCAGAGAGGAATTTCCATAAAACCGGCGGACTGTCTCCGTTTAGTCATGAGTTCTGCAGAAACCATAAACGTTAAAGAATCCGATGCCGCGAGCGAGCAACTTCACGAGAAGGATAAAAGTGGTAAGTATATGAGTCGATTAACCATAAGACGCGCGGGCATTCAAATTTCTGAAATAATTGAATTCTATTATACATAGGATAATTAAATTCCACAAGATACTTGAAGTTTTATAACAAATACTTTTTTTATATTTCTTAGCATTTTTTATCTCCAGTTCTTTTTAATTTAAAATAGGCGAATAAAAAAAATATATTTTTTATTTTATTAATGCATATTCATTAAAAATTAATTTACTAATATAAATATTATATATATATATATATATATATATATAAATAATTTTTGTAATATTAGATTAATATATATTTATTAAATTTCGGAGAAATATTTTTTTTATTGAAAACATTCTTATATTTTAACTGCTTTTTTAATTAAATACTTCAATTAGGAAATCGTGTTTATTTTGGAATTAATTTTTTCTGTGCGAAATTCATCGGATTTTAATGAACTTATTGTTCGCAATCTTACTCATGTTTTATGTGTTATAAATGTATTTACGATCATTCGACGAGCTAAGTTTGTGTATCTATTATGCTGTTTGTATCTATTGGTTAGAGACCTCTCTACAACCGCGATAACACTTCAAACTTGATAATTGTACGTTAGACATTAATATATGTTATCACAATTTAATTGCGTATGTTTTGCTTGAAATTGCTTAATAATTCAAACATCTCACTTTTCCATTATTTCCATTATTTCCGTTATCATTTAACTTGATTTTTAAAGAATTCTCTCAAATTCTTGATTTAAAAAATAAGTTAAACAAGATAAATAATAAATTTGTGTTTTTCTGTCGGAAGATTTTAACTTGAAATAAAAGCAATGAAATTAGACAAGATAATTATAAAAATAAATATTCTTATACATATATTTATATTTTATCTTTTTTATTATTATCTTTTTTTTATTATCATCAGGCTTATTAAAATGTACAAAGTCTTCATTTTACTTGAAACTTGAAAGTCGATAATCAACAAATAAAAAGACATCAATTAACATGAGAACAAAACAATAATTAAAAATTAATTAATTAATTAATTAAATTTAATTAATAAAATTAATTAATAAGATTAATTAATAAAAAATAACGTTGATCGAGATGATGATCCTATTTTATGTAAATAGAATTATTATCATAGTTTTCTTTAATTAAGAGATCAGAAGATTTCATTCTCTGCAACGGAAGAAATCAATGGCGATCACGCTCATTGACAAAAGTTATTCAAATAAAGGGAAAAGTACTTTTATTCGGTCGAAACGAATTACTAATATTTTCATATAAATTTTAGATACATTTCTCAGTTCTACAAACTGAGCGTGCCGATATGGTTATTGGATTTGCAACGCAACTCTAAACTGAACCTAGAATAGTAATATTACAAATTAAATTAACTGTCAGTTTTATTAATAATACTAATAAGTATTTTAAAAGCCAGCAAAAAATTTATTGCGAAAAATATCACACTTCAGCTAAGGTTTGAACCTGAAACGTTTCTGTCTATCTGGGGTGTGCGTTTTCCCAATTCGATCGCTGAGGCACGTAGTAATATTTATCACAATATTTATCACAATATTTATCGCAATAACTAGTAAATAACAATGAAGGAACATTATTTTTCAAGGCGACGTGTGTACTTATAATAATAAATAAATAAACAGACCGACAAGTGAATAATACAAATAAGGAAAAAAATATCTTTATTCGATCGAAGCGGATCTTAATGCTTAATAATATTTTTATATAAATTTTAAATACATTTTCAGTTCTATAAACAGCGCGCCGATATGGTTATCAGATTTGTAATTCTAAACTGAAGCTAGAATAATATTACAAATTAAATTAATCGCCAGTTTTAATTATAATGCTAATAGGCATCTTAAAATCTGCAAAGAATTGCGAAAAATATCATTTTAGTCAGGGTTTGAACTTAAAACTCCTCTGTCTATCCGGGACGAGAGTTTTCGACCACGCATGTAATATTTATCGAAATATTTATCATAATAAGTAAATAATAATGAATGAACGTCATTTTTCAAGGAGATGTGAATGTACAATAATAAGTAGAGAAACAGACCGACAAGTGAATAACACAAATAAGGAAAAAAGTACCTTTATTCGGTCATAGCAAATTGGTGCTCAATAATATTTTCGTATTTTAAATACATCTTTCAGTTTTATAAACATTCTAAAATTACTCCGTTAATTTTTCGATAAATAAACCTATTCTCACGCTAATCCAATATTTATTATCTGCTTTCTTTTTGTATGTGTTTTTTTATATGTATATGTGTGTTATGTATATGTATACTTTTCGTTTTAGTGGCCAACGGAAAGGCGGTTATTTTACGTGAGGAGACCACCGATGTATTGCGACAAAGAATAGAGGTGACTTCGACTTCATGGATTTAATGAAATGTATCAAAATTAATATAAATTGCCTGTACGGGCCGACAGTTGTTAGAGCGATAAATAATTATATAAAAATTATCCAATAAACATTTAATGCGAAGTTGACATATTATATATACAGACGTTTCAATCTTTGATGTGGATCCTCTTCAGTGTACAAAGATAGTCTTGATGGTACAAATAGATATAACTTCATCAATAAAAGTCGTTATGGATGGATAATATCGAGTAGTGAGACAGAACAATCGCACCTCCTTCCATTGTCAAAGATAAAATTTCAAAGAAAATTTTAGTCGAGTTGCGATAAAACTCGACGTTGACTCGTACAGGCAATTTATATTAATTTTGATTTATTCTTGGAGCCATTGAATCTCATTTGATTTGTTAATTAGTTTCTTATATATTTTAATAAAATGTGCATTAGTTTCCTTAAATTTATCAAGTTAATACTCTGCGATTAAAAAAGCGCGATGGTATCCGAGAGCTCATTCAAAAGCTTGAACCGATAAGATACAATTTCGTGAGAGATAACATGCCTTTCTGGTATGTTGTTTGTTTATTGTAAAGTTTATTTCTTTGTAGGAAATAAGAGAGGATGTTTTGGGGCACGTTAACAACCGCATTAATGACATGATGTCCGAGGTTCTTCAGAAGATAGAGGTACCTTCGGCAAGAAATGGGGAATTCTTGTATAACACGGACAAATATCGTGACAAAAGGTGAGATTGTCAAAAGAAAGAGAAAGCTTCGAGCAAAGAGAAAGAGAAAGAGAGAAAAAAATATTTATAAAAATACAAAATACAGATAGGATTTAAAAAAACAGATAAGATAAACAGATTTAAAAATATTCAAAAGTGTAACAATTTCAAGCAAAAATTATCAATATAAAAAATATTACAATATTGTTGCTTAAATCTATTTTTTCTAAAAAAAAAAGAGGAGAATGGAGCTTGTTGGAAGAAACAAATTGGCATTGCATTCCGCGTATTTATGTATTTATGACGAAAGAAACAATGAAAAAGATATAAAAATATCTTTTTTATAACATAAATACTTTTTCCTAAGTTTTATTTATATCAAATTAGGATCTACTATTACATTAAAATAAAAAAAGAGAAAAATTTCATTCAAGAGGAAGCAAGTAAATTTTTGAAGATTCAAAATTTCATATTAATGAAATTCTTCAGCTTGAGAGAGTAAATCTACATATTATTAGTAAAAGAAAAATTTTTGTTACTATACAACATGTTACTACACAACTCTGATTAAATGCTAGTATTTAATATTTCTATATTAAAACAAGCTACATTAAAAATATTTTACATTTGTTTTTCTCTAACAGCATTTTGCATTCGATCATTACAAAAAATAAAAGATACGATCAAGATATATTAAAAGATACAATTTTTATCAAAAAATACATATCTGCGATCTGTTTTTTACGTTTTTTTTATCACGTAATTTTAAATTCTAATTTCTATGTTTTTTATTAATTTAATATAAGATAACTTACAACATATGTACCAACTTATTCCATTATAGGGGGCAAGCTGGCTACAATGCAGCATGTTTCTATTTCATTTATTACAAATAAGAAATTATATAGTATATACAATCGTTTCTGTGGCATGAAAATGTAGAGAAAGATTCTCTCTATCATATTACATCAAAAACACTTTTTTTTATCTGTTAGAATGTACACGCGCGAATTTTCAATGCATTAATAAAAAATTAGTAAAAAAATATAATTTACGATATATTGATATTTATTTTGATTTTTCTGCAGAGAATCCAGCAAAGAAGGTGCGCTACCGGATAAGGAGTTCCTCGAAAGAAACTCGTTGCTCACCGATCTCTTCGAAATCCCACACATTCGCACGATTTACAATTTGTTCATAGTGACTCTCATACTCCTGTTCTTCAACACCATTGCATCCGATATCATGGAGTCGGGAACGTTCGTAAATAGAAGAATTTATTGATGCTGAGATGTTGAATTTGTTTGTGTGATGTTTCGATATCAATAATTTTCAATAATTTTTTCAATTATGTTTTCACTTCACTTAATATATCCGTTACAATGAAGATATAATCTAATATTTTTGTCTTTCATATTTTTGATAATATCAAGATATAACTTTGCTATATACGCATATATTAAATGTTAATCTTTTGCAAACGTGCAGTATGAGTAAGCACTATGTAATAATCACGAGCACTTCCAAATCGTAAATGAAATTATTATCGCCATATGCGATAATAATAGCTCCCTTCATATCGTAATTTTGGTTTACTCAAATCTTCCTTTGGAATCTTCCTTCTTAAAGATTCGAAAATATTTAAAGTGATAATAGTTATTGCTTCACCCTGTGAGGCAATTACCATATAAATATATGAACATATAATTTTTTTACATTTGCAGTACCAAAAAAAGTTAAATATCTTCAGTTAAATTTCTAAATTTTTTAATTTTTTAATTCTTCAATTTCAAATTTCTAAAAATGTTTTTTAATTTTTTAAATATTTTTATAACCTTAAATTTTTCTAAAAGATATTTTGCTGTGGCACGTATCGTCGTAATCATATAATTTATATTGTTTTATACTATCTCAATTAAAACTGTGCACTTTTTATCTGAACTATGACGAGTTCGGAGTTGAATTAAACGGCACAATGTTATTTTATTATTGCATATGGAAAGTTACTCGCGACAGGGGGGTAATTAAGATATCTGTCCATTTGTTCCAAGTGCGGTGAATCTTCGTTGGAAAATAGAAAGTTTAATTAACGAATTAATTATCGGATAACTCGGTTAGATTTTAGATATTTGTTGTTTGCAGACATTTGTTTCCTGTCAACTACTTTGATTCTTACCTAATTTTCCTTTTTTAATTAATGATTGTTAAAGGGTCCGCATCGGTACCAATACGTTACGGCTTGGTTTCGCAAAGTTCCCAACATGCATCTATATTTGGTTGTTCATGCAGGCCTCGACACTCGGTGTCTACGTGGCTTTCACCCTCTGGGCGTATCAGCGACTTCACTTCTTGCCAAAATGTAACGATTTCTTCAATTTATGCTTAGATGAATGTCCTTAAAATCCTCAAATATTAAGGAAGTTAAATCGATTGAGAAAAATTGGAAAAAAATTTCTTGGATTAGTGTATAAAATAAAATTTCAAATTTTTTAAAATAATTGTGTAAAATAATATGATTGATTAATTGAAATTATAGTACAATAATAATAGTGCAAAAATAATTGATCAAAATAATCATAAAGAGTGTTAATTTGTTAATATCAATAGCAATGTATATATTAAAGCAATATATATATATATATATATATATATATATATTTATATTAAATAATTATATTAAAAAATATTAATTAATTAATTTAATTCAATATCATGTTTTTCCTTTTTGCAGACTCTATCCGGAAATTTTGGGATTACGGCTGGCTATTAGCATTTATATCGTATCAAATTCTCTTTATTTTTTTTCCTATCAAAGCGATGCTCGACACAGATCTCTCCATAGGTTGCAGTGTAATTATTACTACGGAACAAGTATGCATCTTAAAAAAATCTACGTTTATAGCCGTCTTGAATTATGACATTAGAAACAAAAAATGTGAATTCTTTTTGCAAAAAAATAAATCGATTTCACGCACGTTCGATAGTACAAATTGGTAAAACGTATTGAAAATTTTCTTTCCGATTCACAAACTAATAAGAACCGTGAATCATAAGATTCATCATCGCTAGAAACAGGATGTATGCAGATTAAGTTGCACGTTCGTTTAATAAGATAAAAAGATAAAAAAGAATTTTCATTGAAGACATTAATTCGTATCTAAATCAGTTAATAATTTGCATATAATTATATAAAATAGTATAATATCTAGCATACAATATTATTCCAACATTAACTATAGTAGATATTAAGTAAAGATTTTTTTCTACTCGAAACGATGTTTACTTCTTTAGATACGCATGATGATGAAGAGTCACGCTTTCGTCAGGAGCGCGGCACCCAGATTTTTGTCGTACAAACCCCACAGCGAAATTCCGTGGCCAAATGGCCCCAAGTTCTCACAATATCTATATTTCTTATTCGCACCGACTCTTGTGTACCGCGATGAATATCCCAGGTAAAGATATTTCATAATTTCTTCTGGAAGCAATCTGAACTTTTAATTGTGCGATAAAAGAGACAACTTTAACTACTTAACTAATGAAATTTAAATTTTATTTATAGCAGTAAATATCTAGTATATAGGTCCATATAGTTCAAGAAACTTTAGAAGAAATTTCGAAGATCGTTTCACGAAACAACGTACAAATATCTTTAATTCTCGATAATGTATTTCGATGATAGCTTCAAATTTATATAATATTTAAAAGACAATTTAATAGTATTATGTTGATATCAAACTGATGTTAAGAAATTTTGAAAGAAGATTTATTTGAGGACGATTGATTTTCAGAACGAAAAGAATTAGGTGGATGGTAGTGATTCGAAATTTCGTTGAAGTCGGCCTAGAGATCTTCTATCTCGCCTTTATCTTGGAACGCCTCGTATTACCGGTCTATCACGTGTTCGGCAAACAACATCTGGAACGGAAGTGGTTCGTCAAAAGTATCATCGAGTCTAGTATCCCCGGCATTCTCTACTTCCTCACTGGACAATATCTCCTACTGCACTCGTGGATGAACGCTTGGGCGGAAATGTTGCAGTTCGCCGACCGATTGTTTTACAAGGTGAAACGCACTTTTAGTAATTTATTTCGTAAAAATTATATGTAAGATATGCAAATACAGTTTATGAATTATATTTCATTACATAACAGTTTCAATATATACGTGATAGCTTCAATATGGTGCTGAAATTATGATGAAGCTATCACGATAGCTTCAACATAAATGACAGCTTCAATTTATATGATAATTTGAATATAGATGACAACTTTAATAAATGCAACACTTAATATTCGCTATAACTTTAATATACGCGATAGCTTCAATATAAATGAATAGCTTCATTATACTAGTATCTTATGTTTTGAAACTCTAGAATTGATCCCAAAACTTATGTATATGATAATTTTATGAAAAGCATAGCTACATTTCTCATGCGAGGGAATTCGCGATATTTTACCATCCAATTACAATAACTTTCGGAAGTTATTGTGAATTGTCGACTTTTGTAAACTGCAGCTTTATGAATTATTGTGTCGCTTGTTACAGGACTGGTGGAACTGTACGACTTACAAGACATACTTTCGCACGTGGAACGTGGTGGTACACGACTGGCTGTACACGTACATCTACAAGGACATGTGCGAGATCGTGGTGCCGAACGATCGATCGTTTGCAGCCATCACCGTATTCTTCGTCTCTGCCATCTTCCATGAATACATAATCGCATTCGCATTTCGCTTCTTTTTCCCGGTAATGTTTTGCTTATTCGGCGGCATAGGCTACACCATGTTTCGCATCCGCAAGAAAATCACCAGTAACGTCCTTATGTGGCTGAGCTGGAGCCTTGGCAACGGCATCATGTTTGGCCTATACTCGATAGAGTCCTACGCCCGGCGCAACTGTCCACCTCATCCCAATTACTATGTGGACCTGTTCTTACCGCGAAGCTGGAGTTGTCAAGAGCAATTTAACGTGTAGATCATCTCGTTGACAGTGAAATCTTTTCATAGGACAATATTTCGCACGCTCTGCAGTCAAAGACTATTATGAAGACTATTATGTACGAGTTTATGTAATCAGTTTAGTGTTAAACTAGAATAGAGCAAAGAATAATTTGTTGACATAAAATCGTAATAAGAGGACCAATGGAAGTTGTTAGTAAATGGTAACTCATTTATAGAATTACAGTCCCAATTTTTTTTTTTAAATCATTTTTGGCGCAATGAAACCGCAAATTTTTCTTCAAGTTATTGATAAAAATTCAATTGAAAAAATTCGAAATAAACAAAAAAAAGAGATGTTTTTTGCATCTTTGCTGGGACCTATCTATGGAATTGACGACCTACTTGATGATTTTCAAGATTATTGCGCCGTATAAAGCGAAGTGATAATATCATTCTATCACCTATCATTTCTTCTCAATGAAAATTATTAACTTTACGGTTGAAACAATATAAAAAACTCAGTCCAACTTATTTTTCAAAGATGGCTTGTGTAATTCGTTTATTTATTATTTTACGTTTTCCTATCTTAATAAAAAGTCTTCCAAGCTTCATTTCTAGTTACTCTTATTTTAGATTTCATTAAATTTGTATTACGACTGGATTCGTAGTAGCAACTAGAGCAGCTAGAAAGGAAAATAGTACTGTTTACAAGAAAAAAACATTAATTTTTTTTGTAATAAACATGATATAAAATAAAAAAGAGATAAATAAAACTTATTGAATAACACCATTGTGTGCAAATTTTTACATAATTTGGAACCAGCTTAATCGATGGAAACGAAATTTATATGCAGAAAACACGCAATATGTCGAGAGAATCCGGAAATTCTTTTTAGAGTCATAACAACGCTCGATAACTCGAATTTCTTAATTGTAATTAAATTATAAAGAGAAAAGGAGTTACAAAGGTACAATACACAAGAGTTTGTATAAAAAGGGACAATTTTTATAATCGAAATTTTACATACGTCTCCCAATTTCCGCATGGCAACGAAGAAGACGTAAGTATATCTTCCGCCCTATACAAATTAATTTATGTCGTACAGTCGCAATACACATGTACAATACTCTTCATAATTTATAATTATATCCTTTTTCACATTATAATATATATATATATATGTATATATTTACATAACTCGTGCTTCCTCCCTTTTTCTCCCTCTCCTTCTTTAGCTTGGTACAAAGAACGAAATTTAACGATGAGGAAACACAGGGGACGAGCACACGTCCGCGCGTACATATAATACACAGTTCATTAATTTCCCTAACTTTACACAACTTTTGATTCCCGTTTTTCGATTCCGATGCCGCTACTTTTTCTTCATCCGCAAAAATAATTTATTACAACGAGAATCGCTTTGCCGAACATTCGGCTCTCTTTTACCGTCTTTTTTCATCTCTGTCATTCTCTCTTCCTCTCCAATTTCTATTAGATCAAAAAATAGAGGGAGTGACCATATCTTATTTACGGGGTTGTACACATCTTATTTATAAACATTTGTACCTAGATCTGCGCTCGTTCGCTCAGGCAGTCGCGTAATACATCGCGATGCGATACAATTAACGAAAGCTACAAATCAGATTTCCTTTGTTTTCCAGATCGATCCTCTATTCCAAGCTTTTCTAATCGAGTTGTTTCTAAACTTGCTCTCTAATTTAACTCATTTTGTAACTGAAAAGAAGGGGAGAAAGATCTTTTCATTGCATATATATTAGAATAAGGAGAACCGAAAGGGAAATTTTGGAACAAAGGAAATGTTCTTCTCGCCGATGTTAAAGTAAAGAAAAATCGCCGGTACGTACGATTGTTCAACTCTGAACAATGCGAAGGTTCAAAAAATCGAACTGTCAAACTTTCGCACTGTTGTTAGGGGAAAAAGACAAACGACGAAGCGCAACGTTTATCAACAGCACCGCTCTAAAATTCGTTAACGACTAATCGAACTCCTGCTCTCCGATATTTTATCTTGATAAGATAAGCAGCTATACAGAATTCCTTTGCTAAATGATATCGTTCACAGCGTACGAGCTATCTTGATAAGATATCTCGTCGATGCGAGCGTGCGAACGATTGTCTGGAAGAATGAATTTTGTACCCAGATTATGTAGGAAAATGTGTACTTCTTTTCTTGTATTTTTCTCAGCACTTATTCCAGAGCATCTAATAAATAGTGACTCATTTTTTTTTTCATTTTCTTTTCAAAATCAGCAAAATAGCTGATCCTGGACCTTCCAAAAAAATATTACAAGAGTGGTTTGGAAAATAACTTGGATATTAAAGACAATAGTTTTAGTTTTATGGAGTTTTATGTTTCAACATAATTCTCTCGAAGCTCAATTTTTCCAATGATTCTTCAGGTTCCCAATTCCTTCTCGGAAATGAGTTTCTTCAAGGTCCTCCCCAAAATAATCGTTTACGATCTCTGAATGTCAAACTTCGATTCATTTAATTTTTGCTGAATGGCAATGGTTGAACACACCGATGCATTGTCATGGTGAAACGATCTTTTTCTCGTCTCTCTATTCCGGAACGTTTTTCCGCGATCGCTGCCTTTAACTTCTTCAAAAGTGCTCCGTAATAGGATAAAAGGCTAAAATCTTTGATTAAAACCTTCGAAATGTTGTTCAGAGTCACAACAGATGTTAAAATCCAGGTCATTGGAGTCCCTTTCAACTTTTACCTTGACCAGTAACGATTTTTTCTTCTCAAGATAATCGATTATAATTCCTTTCGGATTTCAAAAAACTGACGCCATCATCTTTCTAACCGATGTGTAATGATGAATCCATGTTTCACAAAATGCCGAGATTCGTTGGACTTTTCTTAAACATCTTCAAACAGTCGACTGATGTTCGCAACGCTTTTGCTCTGCAATGAGCAAACATTCATCTCACTCATGTGAAAAATCCTTTTATTTCTTTCGCTGTTTTCTCTTAAAAAATTTGAATCCTCGAATTACAAATTTTATCCATTTTGCTATCGCTCGAAATGTTTGTATTAAAATTGTCAAACAAAGAATTAATGGAAAGATTAGAAACTTTGCGGGGATTATTAAAAAGAAGAGAACTATATGATCACACATATATATATATATATTCATTGCCCTATGAGTACCCGAACCAAGTTACTCTTCAAACCACCCTCGTACTTCTGAATTCAGGAAAGTAGCGAAATTAATTTACGTCGTGATATACTTATTAATATGTATACTAAATTAATAACCTTATTCCTTTCTCATTCTCGTTCGAATCGATAATTTACTTCATTTCCCATCATCCGTTCTGAAGATCTTTTCTTCTTTTTTCTTTTAAATATTCACTTTGCTATACAAAGATATAGTACATTTCTATTTCTTTTTCTTTTTATCATTGGATTTCCAATCATGTGAATCACAATATTATGATTCTGTAAATTTCTTCTTTTCTCATTATTATCTAGATTTCCGTTTTCTAAGAGACGCAGTACTTTATCTTGTTAGCTTGCAATTTTATTTTTTTTTTGTTTGTTTCTGTCACAGTGGGAAATATTTATTCATGCTAAAAATTCCTTATCTATGTACTCTGTAGATTCGACCGACAAATTACCCTATGTTTACACACGAGTTTCAAGGAAAGGAGAGGAGACAGGAATATAGAAGACAGTAGGAAGAAAAGACGTCGTAATACACTTCTCCGCATTCTTTCTTCATCTTTACGCACAGCCTTTTTAATACTCTTACTAACGTTCACATCGACATCAGAAGTGCATATCCTGCAGCCGGCGTTCTCACTCGCATTGTTGAAACGAAATCCTCGGAAAACTGTCCGAGAAAAAAAATGAAGCGACCATCGCGACGGCCACTGGCACAATCTAACATCTCGTGAAAAAAATCACGCAGGAAAGGGAAGGACAATGGGAATTTTTCTTGGAGGAATTTAAAAACAATTGATACACACTTGGCAGTGTTGGAGAATACTTAATACGGCTTGATACAAGCGGTCACCATCGGGTCAAGGAATCAACTTCGAGTGACACGCTTGAATATTCCGAAAACGCATTTGAAAACAAAACATGAGAAACGATGGAAGGACTAGTTGTCGATAGAAGAAAGGAAGATTTATGACAGTGACAATCCTCGTAGATTGAAGATGTAGAAGTTGACGCTTCGGCGCAATCGATCCTGACTTAGACTTCATTTACGCTGCAGGTAATGATTCCTCAGTTACGTTTGTCCCTTTTTCAAAATATTAGTTGGACATATATACGTTTCGTAATTAATAAATAATAAACTTAAGAAATATATCTTACTAATATTTTCGATAAGTTCTTATGCCTTATGAGTCCTATTATTTTTTAATTAAGCTGTACGTGCACGAAATTGTTAGTTAATGCAGTCTGTCGTACAAGAGCGTCGTCTACATATCTGAAAGAAAAATTATTTTTAAGAAATTTATAAATTGATTTAAAGTGCACTATTACGCATTTATTTAGTAATTCGTCCAGTCTCCACTATTATCGAGAATTCGCTGGCATCGTTTTGACATACTTTCTATAAGATTTTCCGCATATTGTTGCGATAATGACCAAATAGAACATGGCGACACAACTATTTTAAAGTGAATACACGCTTTCCTTGAAGTTTCCTCTTAATGACCACACTTTCAATTGGATTCGCATCAAGCGACTGCGACTTTTTTTGGAAATCACGTGTTCTTCATAATGGAAAATAATATTGTCTCTAGCACAAAGAGTAGTAGTCTCTCCTGCCTTCAATGAATATCACCAACAGTAGATCCTTCTAGTAGTTTTCTTTTAAAGTAGTCTAACCGACGCTCATGTGTGACAGATATAATTTGCAGCGAATCAACTCGGCACGTACAACGAGGATACGCGACCCAGATAAGAATTGAACGAACGAATACGAATGAACGGACTTGCTTCAATGTTTTTTGGTTTTGATTTGCTAGACGTAGAACAGAAAAAAACCTACTTTTTAAATAGAAATCATTCACTGATTTGTGTTACTTATAACTGTGATTATTCACTGTTTCTCAGCGATTTTGATTAAGAGAGGAATTCATTAATCAGAATCAGTGTATTATCATTGAAAGACAGTGCATATATCACTGATTGATATAGTTATAAGTATAGCACTGAAATCAATGAAAATTTCACTGATTTCGATTTTTTTATTATACATATTTTTTGCAAAATTTATTAAATTCATCAATATTAATTTAAATTACTTTAGAAACATGAGTTATCAAACAAAATTGACAATTAATTACACCGCATTAGAATCAATTTACAATTAGAATCAATAAACATGTTTCACTTCTTTTCTTTTCAAATAAAAAATACTCATTCGTTCATATTTATTCGTTTGTTAGTTTAATCTGGATCGATCTTTGCATTGTCACATGGTGAGATCTTACAATTCTGCTTAATAGAAACTGATCTTTACGTCACCTTCGCAATTTTTTTTGCTTTTTTCTGTAACACGTACATATTTACACGTTTTATTTCTTAAAATGGAAGATAAATACATTTCTTCAGCATTCTTTTCGCATTCAGGCTTCAAGTACATCGACTTGATCATCTCATGAAATGTGTCTTCAATATACAAATCTTTCTGAGTCAGTCGTAACAAACATAATGCATTTATCGAAATATGATCATTGACGAGCGTTAACAAGTCAATACGGAGACTACCTACAATCGAAGATCTAGTTAATAAAGTATATAAAGTGGTCCACCAGAGTAGAGAGAAAGAAAGAACGAGAGAGAGAACACTCGAATAACTTTTAAATTCGAAGAAAAAGCTGGACACAATTTGTACAATTTTAGAGAGAAAAGTTCCGAGTTTTATTCGGGTGTTTCCGGTGGGATCTCTTCCCTGGTCTAGAACATCGAAGAATGAAAGAAGCGAGTATTCTCTCTTTGTCTTACTTTTAGTAAGAGTAATCTTCATTTACCCATACCGACCAGCGCCTCGTCCATGAGTTCGTCATCGGTGATGCAGGGCGACGCAGACGAATGGGGGGAGGGTGGGATCACCCGGGGACTCGGTGCCGGACTCTTGACGATGTGCACACTGACGGACGGACTGGCAGCGGGCGGGAACGGGGCCGGAAGCGGCGGCGGAGGCGGCGGCGGCGGCGGTGTGTTACGACGCACCGTCGGCGCTGCCTGGGTCATCGCCCGCTCCGGAATCGTTGTCAAATGATGCTGCGTTAAGGACGTCGGCAGGCTGTGGCTCCCCTTCGTCATCGAATCCTTGTTCGCCGCGGAGAAATCCAGCAACATCTCCGCTGCCGCTACCTCCTGTTCTCCGCCACCACCATTGCCACCACTACCGTTGTCGGATGTCATGACGATGCTAGAATTACCGTCCGACGTAGTCGCGACGCTAGCCAGCGACGAGAAAAGCGATGACGATGATGACGAGGATGATGATAATGATGATGATGATGATGTGGAGGAAGATGACGATAATGATGCCGATGACGTCTGCTGCTGTTTCTTCTCCTCGACGGTAATCTTATTATATTTGGTTTGCAAAGCTACCTGATCGGCAGGCTTGGTACTCAGATTCAGGCTCTCGGCAACGCTTGGGGCGGTATTGGTCGCGGTATTGGAGCCTGTTATCGTCGCATAGGACTTGGCGCCTGACTGATCGGAAACATTACTCTTGGAGAGAATCCCGCCGGCGCTTGTATCGTCGATCTTGCCAAGGAACTGCTGACTGGATGCTTGCCTCATTCCTAAATCTTTGCAGGAGTCACGAGATGGTTCATTGTCTATCATCGGTTGGATGCATAAATTTGTAGGTACATCGGAATCGACAGTCGACTGTGGAGGCAGCATCAAATTAGCGTTCTCCCCAACGAGATTCAAGGACATAGCGCTAGCGGCGGATGTGGTAGACAAATTGTCCGATTTATTTTGCGAATGGTCCCGTCTCGATTGGTCATCTGGTAGCGATGACTTAGATACCGACACGGTGACGTTGGACAGACCGGCAATCTTGCTTTGTTCCTGTTTCAGACCATCGAGAGCTTGCTTGGCGGAATCAGACAATATCGACAGCTTGTCCGATGACTTGTTCTTATCGGCGGTATCTGCGACATTTGCACGGGCCGACAGTTTCGGTATCTGAAACTTAGTATCTAATTGCTTCATCAGGCCCTCCATTACTAGTTGAGGTGGCAAACTCGGCGGAAGGCTGGAGATAGACGCGTGCGCGGCTAACAGCTTAAACGCGCGCTCACTCTCGCTCTCTTCTTTCTGCAGAGAGGACGGGCTCGACTTTCTGGCATCGCTGAGACCCTTCGATGCGAATATTCCCTTGTCGCTGGACTTCGGAATCCTAGGCTTGTCTCGGCTACGACTCAGATCAGTCGCCCCAGAACTCGTCTTCGGTGAACCAGAAGCTTTGGAGGATAAACCACTCTTTGATAAGGAATTTCCTCCGACACCTCCCGTTGCAGTCGCTGTAATATTTGCACCACCGCCGGTATTCGTCGCGCTCGAGGAAGAGACGGTGGACTTTATACCGGCGGTGGCTAACATCATCTTTGCGGGTAGTAATTTCTGTGCAGACTGTAACGTTTGCGGCTTCTTCGATGCCGGTCCAGAGTTTACGCCAGGTTTGAGACCCGTATGTGTCTTTGGCGAGCCGTTGCTACCGGCAATTACGTTACTGGATGAAGACGACGATGACGAAGAAGCCACGGACGACAAAGAGCTTGAAGATGAAGTTGCAGCCGTCATCGCTCCTGACGACGACAATTTCAGGTTGGCAGTCGACTTGGAATCCTTGGTGCGAGTTTTGTTAATGGTGATCTTGATTCCGTCTGAGCTATGCTTTACCATGTATTCGGCGGGATTCTTCGTATCCACAGACGCATTTTTGGTGACACAAGAGGATTTTCCTCCCTCGACGATAGTCTTTCCTCCGCTCGATGACGAACCACCGCCACTGATATTTTTCTCCTTCTGTCCAGCGCTACTCATTCCGCCAGTATTGCCACTGCCGAGACCAGAAGATCCGCTACCTTTCACAGTACCGCCACCGTTCCCGCAGGCGTCGGTTTCGGTACAGTGTTGCGCATTCTTCAGTTTATCGATCACGGCATTGAGAGAACTCTTGCGGTTCCGAGCCTGCTGGGCTGCGATTGCAGATTTCGCTGCGTCGATTTGTCCAGATGGCGGGGTATTTCCACCAGAGGCTTGCAGAGAAGAGACCTGGGTAGTTTCGCTGCCGCCGGGAGGAATTTCTAACTGCTTCAGCTTACCGCTAGAAGACTTAGTCTTGGGACTCTGATGGCCGCCACCCGAACCGCTGGATGAGCTGACAGAGGACGTTCGTCTCTCCTTATCTCCACGACCAGAGGAATCCTTACCGGAGGATGACGAAGAGGAGGATTTGATTTTGGATGGAGTCGCCGTCATATCGGAAGAGCTACTGCCGCTGCTCTTACTAGACGGCGAGTTTGCCGCTGATTTTAGGGCGGACATACTGGGTTTGCCGCTGCTCGCAGCCGAGCTACCATGTTTTGGAGACGAGGTGTTGCCATGTTTCGGGCTTGCACTAGCAGGTACCGGGACTGGTACGGACACCGCCACGGACGGCATGTTGCCTACTGTGTTGGGCACCGTGGATACGGATAGCGACATTGGGACCGACATAGGAACTACCGGAACGTTCGGCGCGTTATGCTTCGGGCTGCTGCCGTAGACGGGAGAGTGCTTCGGGCTTTGCACTGGTTTGCCGCAGGTTGTTGCTGTTGACTGACCGGCCTTCAAAGTAGGACTGGACTTACCTACAAGTGTAGCGAGCGAACTCGAGTGCGTGGGCGATGGACTGAACTTCCTTACGGCCGCGGGCGAAGTAGGCCGCGAAGATGAGCAACTTAGACTGACACCAGCACTACCACCGCTCGGCGGTGATTGCTCGGTGCTCGGCTTAATGCTCACCGACACTGGTTTCGAGAGTGGATCTTGCTGTTGTTTACCGCTCGATGGAACTTTGTCCGGTGGACCCATTGGACTGTCCTCCCGTTTACGTTTACGTCGTTTCTCTAGCTTGTTTCCACCGCTTTTGTTATCCTCGGAGCTTTTACCACTGCTGCCGCTGCTCTTTCCACCGCTCTTTCGTTCGCTTCGCTGCCGATCTTCCGTTGCGCTCGTCAGACTGCTGGTCTTCGGTGACGGTGCCGGACCGGCGATTGGCGTAATGGTGATCGAACTCGGCAGGTTAGTCTGCGATGGCGATGAGGCGATGGGTATGATCTCGATGCCAGGTCTCCTTTCCAAACCCATACCCGTCAGTACGGAATTATAGTTGGTGGTGCTTGCTTGATCCAGATTACCACACGAGATTGGAGTGATACTTACTGATGGTGGCACCGGCAGACCTTTGTTGCCACTACTCGTTGTCGACGTCTCATCAACGAATATATTTGTTGGGCTCGACTTCTTCTCCTCGCTACCACCACTACTTCGATTCTTCTTCGACTTGCGTGTCGATGAGGACTCGCGCATCTTTATCAAGTCCTCTACATCTTGCTGTGGCTGCTGTTGTTGCTGCTGTTCCGCGCCACCGTGTTGTACTTCCATGATCTCACTGTCTCTCTCGGAATTATCGAGATCATAATCCGAGACACTCTTATCGAGTATATCAGTAGTGTCCAAATTCGAAAAATCCATACCGCTTGTCAAACTGGTAGCCGAGGTCGGTGTAGACGTTCTGGTCTCTGATGTGAAATTCTCTCGGCCGCCAGTGGGCGTACCTAGCGGTGTCGAGTTCTCCGAACTCGAACTCTCCAGCAAAATCTCCGTCGCGGTACTATTGTCTCCGCCGTCATTCTTCCGTTTCGGACTACGCCAAAGACCGTCCGTGCCAGTTTTTCTTTTCCGCGTCTTCTTGCCGCGCTCGTTCGTATTCGAGTTACCCGTTAGAGAGTTTTTTGCCTGTCCCAGTAGCGCACCAAGCTGCAACGGATTTAACATAGAGGCAGAGGTGTTGTTTGTCCCAGCGGTACCCACCGTCATCGTCGTCGTATCGGATTGGCCGGAATACGACGGAAAACCGATACTATTTTCCGTTCCGGCATCTAAAAAAGACTGCTGTTGTTGTTGTTGCTGCAATTGATTCGATGATTGCTGTTGTTGTTGCGTTTGTCTGCCTCCCATACATCCGTTGCTACCGTTGTTCAAACCGGGTTCTTGCTTCACTTTCGTCTCGCCATTTGTAAAATCCGGCATACCAGACGCGGTGCCAGATGTATTTTGTCCAGTCTGATCCTTACCACCAGATCCCAAATTGAGATTGTAGCTACCGTTGCTGCTGCCACTGCCGCTAGTCAGATTGTTCATCACCGCGGGCAAAGAGCGACCCTCCCAGATTTTTAACAGCAATCGCATAGTCAACGGGATACTGAGACAACGTTGCAGCACTCTACCGCTGAGATCTGATGTCTGTTCAGTGTTCGTTGTCATACACACGCCGTACAACCGGCATTTAAGCGTTGATATGTCTGTCAGGTCCAGTTCTGCAGTGGCTATTGTCTCTTCATATGGATACTCCACGTTCACACTGATGTGCTGCCACGAAAGGGCGCTTACCTCGAGTATGATAGTATGTTCTGGATCCTGACGTGCCATGGGCCGCACGCAGCTCGCAATCAGACAATTGAACAGCGCCTGCTGCCGCAGGTACACTAGAATCTGCGGCACGTGCGCAGGATGAGTAAACGGGATACTGCACACCAGCACACCCTCCATGTTCTTGTTTTCCGTCATGAAGTAACAATGCTGCTGATCCGGCAAGGTCTGCAAGTGAAAGTGAGCGATGAGTCGCAGAATATAAAACGACATTTTTTTTAAATCTTGTCACTTACCACATACAAGCCTCTGATGTTTCGACAATCCAGCTGACCGTCGCTTGCATGCTGTATTATCAGACTGAGCAACGGATGTGGCGCGGAGATGTCGCCGCACTCGAGCTCCGTGATTTTCTGTATCCTCTTCACCAGCTCCATACAGATGGGCATCTTCTTGCCGAGTTTCAGTACAAAGCAGGCAGGCAACATGGAGGAATTTGTACTGGTCAGCGGAGCGTATGAAGGAGTGCTGAAAAAAAAGGTAATGATAAAGAGGCAAATTTTTACGACTCGAATAAACTTAAAATATAATAACATAAATATAAATGTAAATATAAAAGATAATAACAATTTTTTATTATCAGTTTAATATTAACATAATACTGTTTGATTGCAGTGAAGAATCAAGATGTAAATGCATAAAAGATCAATTGCAAATTAGAATCAAGTTGGATTTATAACACAATAGTTTATTTATAACACAATAACATATAAAAAATAATATTTTTCTAGACTTCTCAAACTCTCGCGACTTTGATGTCAATATTTGACATCATTGACAACTTGTTTTAATAATCAAAACAACAACTAGCTTTTGATTTAAGAGATAAATGATAAATTAAAATATTAAATTTTGATTAATTAACTTTCAACTTTGTTTCACGTAAATACAAAATATATTTTGCTAATTTTATAAAAAAAGGAACAAAAGCAAAAATCAACTATTGGATATATTCAATTAAGTACTGGAAAATAAGTGCAATTAGCAAAAATATGATTAGAAATATGATTAAGTTGTTTTATTTGACAATTAACTGACAAATTAGTGACAAATAATTACATAAAAGAAATGTATATAAAGAAATAATATAAAAGGATAAAACTTAATCTTACCTCTTGCCTGTGGGACTTCGATTTACAGTTATGATACTAGAAGTAGGCAACTTATGACCTGTCGAACCTTCCATACAAACGGTCACTGAATGTCCAATCTTTCTTTTAATGATAGTATCAGGATTCAGAGTGTCATAGGTTCGATTCTCTTCGTCGATTAAATCGTATGGTGAAACGAAATATGTCAATTTCATCGGATGGCCGCCTCTTCTTCTTTCCAGAATTCCTAAATGATAACAAATAATTGAGTCACATACGTATACATGACACGATAGTAAATATGTGTACGCAAGTTCACTTGTGCGCATAAATAATGTAGAAAATGTAACTTTTATGAAATATATTACAAAATATATTATTTATCGCTAACCAACGGGACTCTTGTGAACCAGATTAAATGGCTCTTTCATGAATGTTTGCAGCTGTGCCAGGACACCTAGGTCAGCCTCGAGAGATTGCAAAGCGCTGAATGCTTTGCATTTTACTTTCTTATCAGCGTTCAGTTGATATATCGATGCCAGTCCTTCCAGTTGAGTGGTGAAGTCGACAAAGTCACCACGTGATAGAGCCGATGCAAGTGCTTCGCAACTCTGCAGCAACAATTAATGATAAGGATTCTTAAGAAAAAATAATAGTATTAATAATGTTCGTAGTTTTTACCTGTTGCTCACTTTTTCCTTCATGATGGATTTTAACGTCCCTAACAAGCCCTGACGGTTCTAACAGGACCTCCAAAAAGAACATGTCGGAAGATATGAATATTTCCGTGCCCGGAGGACCTGACATCATGAATTTTAATCTGTGTAATGAGACAATGGTTTAAGCCCAATTTATTTTATGCAATATATGACCAAACAATAAATATTATACTTTTGATGACAAATACCCACCCTAATTGCCTTGCTAAACTCTCTAAACGCTCTACCATGGATTGGAAGGAAGTAACCTTGATAGAATGCTGCAAGGTGTCCAGACACTTCTGCAATTGATTCTTCTCTATGCTGTCGATCGCGAATCGCTTGTCCTGTGTCAAGAAGACATATTTATACTTTGGTAAACTTCGAAATAGCAAAAAAATCACTCACCAACATGGCCATGCGCATGTTCTTGGCAGTCTCCACCAAAGGTTTAAACGTGGAAGCCTTGGAGCGCAATTTTTCCATCAGCAACTCCATTTGCCATTCTTTACCCTTGTCGGAGGCGGGTCCTCCACCAGTCGAGGGCTGCCCCACTGTGAAAAAAACGTTTCCAGTATAGAAAGATACTGCCAATATTAAATAGACTACCATTAAATTCTAAATACAATTCATTGTTATAAACTAATGCCTCTTACATGAATACACAAAAGATAAACGATAACTCTACACACTTTACCATATTAATTAAAAATGAATTTATCCAAATAAAAGGGATTGAAATTATACAAATATAATGCATGGTTTACACATATATGCACATACATGTGTGTGCTACACTGTAAATTTAGAGGACACTATTATAGAAAGATACATCAATATAATTCTGTTCAATTAATTAATTCATTACCGACTGGTCTTTTCACGTATCGCAATGTTTTTTCAAGACTTAGCCGAATCAAAGTTTTCTGTATACAAAGAGTATTGCCAGTACTAACTACTTTGCTGCAGATTAATCCCTCTGACATAGCCACGCAGCAAACAAGTGATAATGCGTTTTCTCTATATTGATTGAAAATTGCAAAGACGTCCAGAAACAAAAGGGAAGTTATGTAAACGTAATTGCACGATACACCGTAAACTTCCTTAAAGGGTACATCATCTTAACAGGGTATATAATGATGTAATGATGTCAATTAATTAATCTACCATCGATTTCAATTTCGCAAGACGATTTTCGAGATTTAGGTAACAGAATTGAGTTTTACACCTTCTCTCGTAAAATCTCCCGCAAAATGAAAAACCTTCCTCACCGTGGGGCTTCTGCCCGTTGGTCGCATCCATGTGCTTCGGTGGTTGGCACGGATGCGTTCGCGGCGTCTGCGGCCTCCTTATGCAGCGCGCTATCGCGACATCGCGACGTTACGCACGGCAGTCTGCCCGCCCATGTTGGAGTACGGAGCGGCGGGAGTGGACGGGAAGCAACGCGATCGCGAATGCGGACTCTGTCAGAACGCGGAAGGCTTGTCGCGCTCACCCCCTGTGTTCCGCCACCGCTTCTCTCGCGACTGGTCGCCAAATTCTTCCACCCAACCTAACCTAACACCTGCGTCGCGCGTGTCGCCAGATGGCGACACTCGTTCCGTCCTCGCACTTCCGTCATCCTCCACGCGCTCCTTACAAAATCCAAAAATCTTCTATTTATAGAGAATTGATGAAACAAAATTCGACGCTCCTTGAATGCATAATTATGCAGACATTCGATTTATCATTGCGCGACATTTGCCGCTTCTATTTCCGGATGGCAATCACGCAGCTTTCGTTTTCATTTAATACATATTTAAATTTTTGTGAAAGAGCCACGGATATTATAAAATTCGTATCTAAGGCCGGTGTTCACAGTCGAGTCTTTTAAGATCATTTTAAGTAATGTCTTGTGTGTGGCTCCATGTTGAGTAGAAAATTATAACTAACATATTACATGTAACATTGTTTGCTAGGTATATATAAATGTATATAATTAAATACGAAATGTATCCATGTATTCTTCTTTTTTTAGTAAAATTATTGTTTGATACAAGAAAAATAATAAAGAGAAAACATAAAAAATAATTAAAAGGATAATCTTTGCATTGTTTCTTTTACAAATAATCAAGTTTGAAAAAATAAGAAAAAATTGCTCATATAATTGTATATAATGATCTATATATAATTGTATATGAGCAATTTTTACTTATTTCTTCAAATTTGATTATTTGTAAAAGAAACAAAAAATTATCCTTTTAACTATTTTTTATATTTTTTCATTATTATTACTTTTCTTGTATCAAACAGTAATTTTACTAAAGAAAGAAGAACATAGATGGACATTTTTCGTTGCGGCTTGTCATGTATAATTGTTAATTTTGGCAGAGACGCCAACTTACGAAAAACGTTTCTGCTTACAAAATCATAACGCATATGTACAGACATTTATCCGCATCGGTAAGAACTTTTGCATCGACCTAATAGATATAAAATCTCAAATTCTGTTAAATTATAAAATGGACTTGAGAGTCGAAAGAACTTGACTTCAATTTACATAATACGTTACGTACAACACTATACATTTTCAGTACAGGCAATGAACATCGGAACGTAGACATGATCACTAATGCATAATGATCGCGACATTACCAGGAATGCTTGATTACAGATCATTCGTTACACAAAGTCTCTTTATTATACATAGTAAAAATTGCGTACAAAAATAATCTCGGTACGGAGATGTAAAATAAGTCATTTTTATATACACTAATCGCAGAAGCGCAATACTAGATTTAAGTCGTTATAACTTTATCTTGTAACAATCGGACGGCGCGTATCACACGCTTACATCGCGTTTACGTCATTTATGAAAGTAAACGCGACGTAGCTCAAGTTCATGGATAAAAATTAAGATGTGTGCCTAATTAACGAGTGACGATATGTATATTGCAATATTTGTACTGTGGTGTGTTTTTCTTAACCCTTTCCGTCGTAAATTATCCTCCTGATTTATTGTAATCGGATATACATGCGCAACAAAAGATATGACATTTTCGTAAAAGATATCCAATACCATGACGGGTTAAGATTAATTTTCTGTGTCTCATGGATTTTTTTTTTTAATACAAAAAAATCCTAAAAAACTTCTAAAGATTCTTATATAAAACGCAAATGAAAAATACACTTGAGCAAGCTGCTAAAACTAAGCTGCTATTCAATTCTTAATGAAAGACAATGCCAAATATTTAAAAAAATCGAAAATCCTTTGATATAAATTTTTGGTTCGATAAAAGTGACTTGTTCCACGTTCAGTTATAAAACGTAGATCAAATTCGCTGTGAATATGTTGTAAAATTCATTATAAATACGTAATAAAAATATTCGATTATATAAAAAATGAATTTTGAATTGATTTTCGGCTACACGAGTGAGAGAACCAAGGAGGCCGTTCACTATAAATTTTTGGTGCTCGGATGAAAGGAGATACGTTTATTCCAGAGTTTTGGAACTGGCGAGAGAACCTGCTCCAGAAATAAGTGTCTCTTCTCCTTCAGATTGAAACGCATGTTGCACAGCGATTTGTCGGTTTTCTCGTCTCTTTCTATAGTCCAAGCGTGCCTGTCACTACATATATTGTCCCTGTTATCATATATATTATTAATCCGTCTGTTGTTGTTCGACAAGATCGGCGACAAATTCTCTTTGTTTGGCGACTTTTTCGATATTGTAGGAAGATCGTTTCTCTTGACGTTCTCTGCCTCAGTGGTCTTCATGTCGGTGAGCCTAGCTTGGCACAAGTTCTCGCCATTCTCGACGGACACCAACGGACTCATTTCAACGTACAGGTCGCTCTCGTTCGTGTCGAAATCATTCTTGCGATCCGTGAACGTGACCTGTCGCACGAGCTTATTCGCCCTGCTGCCCAAAATCGGCGAATCCGATAGGATAGCATCTATCAGGGGCGTCTTCTTGATAGACTCTATGGCACAGCATCGAACGAACTCCCTGATCGCGTCTATCTCGCGTTTCTCGACGTCCCGCGCGGTCAGATCGATCGAACCGGTCGCCGAGGCGTTCCTGAGATCGTTGTCGAACAATACTTTGGCAAAGCGCGCTCGCGCCATCAAATTCTTGGGATTCAGATCTTCCCACTGAGTCCCAGTAGTGTGGTAGATATGTCGCGGCGAGTTCTCCGCTGTATACCGCCTGATCTGATCTATCGTGCTCACCAGAGTGCTCGCGGAGTCGCACGATTCTGTCCCATGCTGAAATTTCTCGTCCGACGATGACAAATCATCGCGCTCCTCCAATATCGTGTCCAACGCGAGCATACCGCCCCGGTCATCGAACATCACTGGCTTGGCTACGTACAGACTGGTATTCTGATCATCCACGGTGGACGCGGAGAACGTGCTGTCGCTGTAAGATGATTTATTGTCCTTAGATTCCACCAGATCGTAAGTCAGAGCGTCCGCGTAATCGTCCTGCTTTAATATCCCCCGCGAGATCATGCCGTCAGAGTATTCCGAACTGTACGTCGTGCCGGTCGTGCTCGTCAAGGTATCCCGCCGTCGATCGCGTACCACGCTATCGTCATGGATGTACGTCTCGATGTCCGTGTAACCTTTCCAACTGCGGATGCACCAGGGCGGTCGAGCGATTCCCAGCGGACACACGTTCTCGTAGTCATGGATCGACGTCACGCAGCTCATCGTCTCGTCCCGCTGCTATAGAGAAAATGATGTACATGAAGGATAAGTAGCATAACGTATCATACATAGCAAAATAATAAAGTAAAAAGCAATTAGTTCAATGTGACAATAAAGCGAAAAAATATAGATTTCAAATAATATAATTTTAGACCTGCTGCTGCAGATCCTTCGACACCTTCTCTATATCGAATATCCTGCTGCTCTCCAACGGCGGGGTCATCAGCTTTTCTCTATTCTTGATAACATCTAACGCGCCGATCACTTTACTACAAGAGTCCAGCGTGAAGGAATTTCTCTGCTCGGAGTTATCGAGAATGCCGAGCTGATCCAAATCGATATTCAATATATCCGGCGCGTGCCAGTCCAATTGTGGCGTGATATCATGCTCATAAATACCGCGGCGTTTTCGGGATAAGTCGATATCGGGCAAGCCCAGAGAGCTCAATGGCGCGCTGCTGGTAAGCGCATTGTCCAGATTGTCGTTGGCCAAAGAGATCTCCTCCTTGTGTTTGACACGACTGTGCGGCTTCTCGCACTCGGTGGAGAGACGCACGGCGCTCGCGTTGGACTCGTTCTCCGAGCTGTAGTTGCGATTGACAATGCCCTCTTCCGCGCAATCGGAAATTTGCGCA
Source organism: Cephalotes varians (assembly GCA_037157785.1). NCBI lineage: Eukaryota > Metazoa > Arthropoda > Insecta > Hymenoptera > Formicidae > Cephalotes > Cephalotes varians. The sequence continues at coordinate 1,907,859 of JANQDE010000006.1, read as the reverse complement.
ATATTCGTAAGCAAAGATTGCTTGTCAGTAGGCATCTCCTCGGTCCTCGGCGAGATATCGATGGAGTGGTGCAACGACACCAAGGAACCACGATGGAACAGCTTAAAAGATCTGGGTGTGTTAACCTTCGTAGTTGCAGAATGCTCGCTGATATTTCGGGAGATGCTCGTCCCTGTTCTTGACGGATGAAATTTGCCATAATACAGTGACATGCTCGTCAGACCGATAAGCATACAACTAACTATTACGGTCGTAATCGCGATCATCGTGTCACTCGCGACAGTATCCTTAAAGTATAATGTGTATATGATCAAAAAGATCAGATTCTGCGCCGCGATTACTGAGTAAAAGACAAGCACGCGGTAGCGCGATCTGCCATCGCGTAAGTTGAAGAAATCGAAGCAATAGATTAATCCAATAACGCAATTATAGATGCGCTCCTCCCACATGGTAGGGCAGAACTCTGTCCTTTGCAGGATTACCCAGATCGTCATGAACAACCAATGCAGACCTGAAAAACGACGTTCGATTCCTTGAAAATTGACATCGAAACAGCGTGTTATATTTTGAGATATTTAGATGATCGGCTCAATGTACTATTGTAACTTATAGTCCAGTCTATTGCACTTAAATATGTTCTACAAAAACTGACTTTGCCGTCTTTTATTTAATACACATAATTACAGTTATTTCATATGGATAGATCTGTGTTACGAGACTATTTTTTGGTAAAACTCACCCAGAAATAGAAAGAACCACGCTCTCAAAAAGATAGCCGCTAATACCAGAACTACAACTCTCGATAGCAGCATACCGCTGCGCCAGAGAACTTGAAGAGCGAGAGGGACCCAAGTCGCATTGCTGCGCTCGTGATTGATATTGTGCATGGCCCTAATATACGTACTCACGGCCCATGTCAAGGAACAGAAGGAAGTTACGGCAGAGGCGCCTGTAAAATTTCATATACGTTAATCTTACAGTTAATAATATTGACTCTTGGCTGACGGTAGCTGAATCATTCAAAACCCTATGGGCATTCGTTGGTTTTCGAAGATTACTTGTACATCTTTACGTCACAAAGATTTAAAAATTCAAAAATTATTGCTTTTTACAATACACACAGAGCTGTTTTATGTACTATATTTATGTATATATATATGCGAACAGAATCGAATTAACAAATTTGCCGCCCCTAGGCCCTAGGCTATTCCTATACTACCACCATCCCCTACATTTCTCAAATGATTTGTGAAGATAAAAAAAATTAAATGTATGACTTTTTTGTTTTTCTCGCAGCACAATCTTTACTATTTCTTTTCGAAAAACTTCCTCTTGCATTTTTTTTTACTTTACAGATTTTGTACAGTATAAAATGTGATATATATATATATATATATATATATATATATATATATATATATATATATATATATATGAAACTTTGTCTATTCTCTTAAAAAATTTTACTTTAATATGCGCATGATCTCGAATTTATATTCAATTATATAATATGTTTTCGGGTCTAAAGATTTTATTTAATAATTTTTTTTTAATAAATAACTTTCACAACTCATTCTACCGCGCCTCCCCTCAAAAAATTTGCCGCCCTAAGCCTGGACCTAGGTAGACCTTGTGGGTAATACGCCTCTATACGCGAAGTGATTTTTTTGATTATTCAACAAAGTACGGATCAGGAATGACTCAGCCACAGTCTTCCGAGAATTAAACCTGTAAATATATATAAATTATTATAAAAATATATTTTTTAAACTTAAATACAAAAATATATATATATATAAATTATTATAATTTATTTATCTTCTATGATAAAAGAATATCAAGAATACAGTATTTTTTTAATAATATCCGAGGACACACAGATCATCATTATTATTTATTAAACAAAACTAGAACGTAAGATTGAGAACGCTAGATTGAGGAAAACAAAATAAAAGATACCGAAGTACTACTTGTTTTTCCGTGGCTATTGTCCGTGACGGACTACTGCCTTCTTTTCGGCTATTTTTGAATACGCTTCGACTTCACTTCGCTACGCTTCGCGCTTCGTCGCTTTTATATTTAAAACTGTGGAGGAGGACGAGAGTTCCTCGCTTTGTGGAATTTGTCGTTGAGTCGTCGCGTCCACGTATTGTTCGGAAGAGAAATAGATAAACTGTCAACGATAGTCTTTCTTCCTGTTATCTGCGGAGGCGGGACACGAAAAGAGGAAACGGAAGAACAATAATACACGGTTTCCAGTTATCACTTCGTCGCGGATTCACACAGATATTTACGTTCCCGAGCGCAGCATCGACAGTACTGCGGTACAACATAATCCAGCGGTGTTCTTTTACGTCGAGTGGCGTCTTTTTACCCTAAGTGACAGGAAGCACGATGCATATGTCGTACAAAATACTATCGATCAACGTATTAACGTCGAGTGACAATAAAAATTTGACAGTTTATCCGAGACTGAAAGCCGGCTTATATTATTTCTCGAAAAAGCTCTTTCTACTGATGCAGGTAGGAACAAAAGGCGTCCCAGATCAATCGTGTCCTCCTCGACCATGCATCCCTCTAATGATCTTTCTGTATTTCTCTCCTTACAATTTTTCATACGGAGGAAAAAATTATTCTATTAATTTCTAGAGACAGGTCACAGTGATAGAATCAGTCGTGGTGTTAGCGACGGTTTGCATTGTCACATTGTTAATACTGGCGAATTTAGCGCAATCCTCGCACACGGAGACAAACATAGAGCCGGCCGCATCGCTGAGGTATGCATCGCCGAAATATGCGCCTGTTGCACGCGCCGTCGCGTCTGGAATAATGCCGCGAGCTCCGATGTCGCCAGACCAGATGGAGGATGTCAGGCGCGAGTTGGACAGGAGGAGGCGGTGGGTGGCACGCGTGTGTGAGACAATCGACACGAAGAGATCGCGTCCGGACGCCACACTCACGAACATGATCATCGACACGTAAGCGAGGGAGATGCTGAAAAGTTCTTTGCAAATTATATACACTTAACGATACATCTTATCGTGTATAAAATAGAAATAGATCGAAAGGATTAAAATGTTTTTCGCGCCAGATTATGAGACACGGTAATCAAAAATTTAATCATTTTTTTTTACAAATAATTTTAATTTATTTTCTATAAAATAAAACTGAAAATTTTTCTATAAAATAACTAATAATTCTATTAAATAAATCGAAGGGAACACAATGTATCGTGGTGCCCTATATACAAAGCGGCAAGTTCCATGTGGATGAATTACTTCGCCGTTCTGAAGGGCACTCTGACGGACGCTACTATAGACTTGGTGCGTCGCAACCTTATGCAGGTCAGCGATATCGTGAGACAAAAGTTTCAGCAGGATGCGGATTTTCATAAAACCTATGAGGTAAGGATTATACTCCGTTAATCCCCGAGTGATTAATTCATCATCACATAAAATTGTAAATATATTAAAAATCCGATGAAAGAGAATCTTATAAAAGAAATTTTTTGTAAGCAATCCTAAAAAAATAATTTAAAAAATTAATTATCAGACACAAAATAATAATTTTGAAATAGAAAAATTAAATATTGTATAAAAAATTCTCAAAAATAGTTTAAATAAAGGGAGTGACAAATTAAATTGCGAATTTAGTGGGTGATTTTTAGAAGGTGAGCAGAACGAAGAAGTTCCTGATTGTGCGACATCCGCTGGAGCGTCTCTTGTCCGCGTACAGGGACAAGTTGGAGCACATGCGGAATCGCGAATACTACTACAAACGCTTCGGCCGGCGCATCGTGCTCAAGTATCGTCAGTCCGATAACATAACGACATTAGAACCGACGTTTGTTGAATTTCTGCGATTTATAGTCAGCGAGAAGTACTTTGACGAACACTGGGCGCCGTATTATCGCACCTGCGAACCCTGCCTGGTTCATTACGACTACATTCTCAAGTTCGAGACCCTGGACAGGGATCAGAATTTTTTCATCCAGGATGCCAATCTGAGCGGATACCTGTACGAGAAGAATTACCCGCAAAACATTAATCCCCTGGGCGCGACCACTAGGAAAACACTCGACGAATATATCAGAGGTATATCTCAATCGCTTCTCGATGAGGTTTACAAGATTTACGAGAACGATTATAAGTTGTTCAATTATTCGTCTGTTTGATATTATCGGTGTTTCTGTCGGTCATATTTATGCAGGCAGCTCTCACAATTTTTGTACGACGCACTGACAGTCGAAGAGATGTTGGAACATCATGTTTTGCTTTAAATGTGATGTAAGAACTTTTAAATTCTTTTCATTTTTTTTAAAGAAAATATTTTGTTTGTTAAAATACATATGTTAAATATATGTAATTGCAAAATACGTGTATTTTTTTACTTGGATTTTGAATCCCTTGTAATCGCACTATAATATCTACATTCAAACACACGCATCGTTTTACTACATAAAGAATAATATTTACAAAGCAATAAGATGAGTTCAACAGCTAAAAACAAACATAAATTAAAGATGGTAAAAAAATTATTTATTCTCTAATATTAAAAAAAGAAACGGAATACCTTTCAACTATATTTAATCTTCATCAGCAAAAAACATTAAACATAAATATAAACATAGTGAAAATTAAACATAATGATATTAAGCTTTTTACATCGAATGTATGTTTTGCTGATAATGATTATGTATAATTAAAACATGCACTGTTTCTTTTTCTTAATATAAAAAAATAAATAATTTTTTATCATCTTTAATTTGCTCGTCTTTAGTCATTAAACTTCTTTTATCGCTTTGCAATGTACGAGCCTTATATTTCTTTTATTTATTTATCATTTACAAATAAAGAGAACACTTACTCGTCCAAAACGGCGCGTGGTTTAACATCGCAATGATATACAGCTGCAATATCAACTGCGGAGCAGCCCCCATGAACGACTTAAACAAGTGCAACATACATATATCGCTTTCCTGCCGATACACCCAATTCTTGTCCTTGCTGAAGCCGGATTTATTTTTCAAAGAATGCATCGCAATGTAAAGCAAAGTCAAGTATCTGAAAATAGATATAAATTGGTAAACAATTCATTATTAATAGAGAACACGTTATGCTCATACATATTAATTTACTGAGTCGCCGACAATCTAGCGGAAGAGATCTCGCGCAAAAATAAACGTCAAGTACCTGTGCAAAAAGCCGAGTAGGAGGAAGTGCAGCAACCAGTGAACAGTCCGCAGGGAACCGTCGCTGCGATGCCATCTCAAACTAAATAGTTGGGTAACACAAGCGGGTAAGACGGTGAAACCCATTGCAAAGCATCCCCACGCTAAGTGGCCTTGCAAAAGGTATTCCACACATACAATGCTGTCTGTGTGTGCGAAAAATATCTTACAAGGTGTTCGGTTTTACAGAGACAGAAGCTTTCCCGCGCATGCTTTGAGCAAGTGTGCAAAACAAGTTTTACCACGTATGTGACAACATTTAGACGTTTCAGCGCAAAAGGCACATTGAGAGGCGCTAATGAAAAGTATACCACGAATTTTGTTATAACTATTTTGTACAATTATTTATAGAAATAACTCTAATTAAAATTATAAAATAAATTTAGTAATTATGTTCCACTATTTTATTATTTACAGTATAGTAAAAAATGTGCAAATATATTAATAGTATAATAAAAAATACATAAATAAAAAATGTAACTCCATGCATTAACATTTATTTTAATATTTTATTTCCATTGTAATTCCATTGATGTACATTGAAACTTTCAGAAAGAAGAGATTATGATACAAAGTTCTTTCGAAAAGTTACAACTTTGCGAAACTTTTTATCAGCGTCGTTGACATAAACAAAGGCTGACGTAAGCATACGGGGAGTCCCGCGATCTCAAATTTCGGTGTCAGATTTCGCAAACTTACGGCCGTGCGCAAAATTTCGAATGAAACTCCTTATTCGCGATTTTTTGCAACGTTGTATATTCTCGCGAAATTAAAGCTCCAATTAAAATTTACAATTTTTTAACAAAGTAGACACAAAAACGAATTTTGCTGATTCGAACTGAAGTTCGCTCCGCTCCGTTCGGCCGCAACTTCGACTGCGCGTCAAACGGACCTGTCAACCGGGATTCGGAGTCGCGGGATCGCGGGGACACCCCGTGTCGCACGCACACGCGCGTAGCGCGTGCACGTGTGTGTATGTGTATATGACACTCTTTGTTCACCTGTTGCTACGTCCGCGAAAAAGAAACTGACCGAGGACGCGTAGTACAGCAGGTCGGTGGCGCGAAATCGGTAAAGCTCGGTCTGCCGGCGCGGCGTCGCCGCGCGCGGCGCGTCCGCCCTGTCCGTCGTCGCGTTCTCAACGTCGCGCGGAACGTCGGCGCACTTCACCTCGCATGACTCCGTCGCCACCGCCGCCGCCATCTTCCCGCATCCTCGCCCGGCGCGACGCAGCGGCCATTCGCGATCCTCGGCGCTCTCGCGTCCGTCCGTCCGCGCCCGGCGCGGTATCGCGATATCCGCGAACCGGCTTCCTCTCTCGCGCATGCGCAGCGCAGCCCGATGCATTCTCTTTTTTCCTAGAGAGAGGGTTGCAGTGGCCACGTCCGCTAATTGGTCAATTTAAAATAAAAATATCTGATCCAAGAGAAAAACTCTAGGCACCGGTCGCTGTGAGTGGCTGTGGAAAGAACGTAATGCAATTCTCAACTGTGATTGGCCAATTCGCTTACGTCTTATGCCCGTATCACACTAGCGATTGGCGATTGCGTCTACGTTTGCGTTTGCGTCTCTTGACCAATCAGAAAGGAGCTATACGCTTCTTTCTGATTGGTCAAGAGTCGCAAACGCAAACGCAGACGTAATCGCCAATCGCTAGTGTGATACGGGCATTACTGCCTTTCGTTTTTGTATGCCATGTGCTTAACCAATCAGGCTTTAGTAGACAGAGAAGGAAGTTCATACTATTATCTGCCTCTCACTTCACGCGTGTCTTTCCCCTACCACTGGCAATTAGCGGTCCAGTTCTGTATGTCGATGAATTTAACCAATCAGAAGAAAGAAAACCAATCTCAAGTTTAGTGAACTTTGCTTTGATTGGTCAAGATTCAATCCAATCTCAATCCCAATCTCTAGTCTGATACAGGCTTTAGAGTTTTTCCTTTAGACCGACCAATCAGAAAATTTTATGTTAAATTGACCAATTAGCGACGTGTGCAATTGAAACCCTCTTTAAACGATCTTGAACATAATAGACTTTACATGGTCAATAATATTGTCTAGTATCAATAAATATTTTAGGAAATATCTCTTAACATAGATACTGATGCTTGAGAATCAAGGAATCCGGATCATAGACGATATTCTACGTTGCGTTCAGCAGAAAAAGTAGCAACTATGTAAAATTCTTTAATTAGTTCCTTGTTCTTAATTACTATCTAAATGTATAACCAATCATGTTAAAAAGAAATTACAACATTTATTTATTAGAATCTTACAACAATTGTAAAGCTGATTTTCCTGTTACAACACAGCCATTATTCTACAACAATCCAACAGAGAATTTTTATACCGTCTTTCAAATACCGTCTTTCAAATACGGTAAACGCTAAAGCCACGTGATTGGGTCGAAGGATCCAATCAATTTCGTCTTTCGGCCCGATAACGTAACTTTTTAGCGTTTATCGTATCTGAAACGGTGTTGCAAAAACTCTAAATATCAACTACACTCGATTAACAATATTGTTTAATATTTATAACAATACTAACAGTATCATCGACAGTATAATACTAACAGTATTAGCGTAAAGTCCTTGTAAGATCGGCTTATAAATGCCGGCAAGGATCCGAGGATCGATCAACGTTTCGAGTCGGACCACAAGGCACGGACCGCAAAGGTCACAGACGCGTGGCCACGCGCGTGCACGCGTGCGATATTGCGAGCCGAGCTTTCCAGGCGTCACGTCACGTTACGGAAGCATCGGGGCGTCGAGCGGACGGCATTGAGTCTCGCCGAATGTTGCCGAGAGGCCGAAACATGGCGAGCCTCGATGACTAGACGTGTATGTCGTACGCGCGTTTCCGTTCGCTAGTCATTGTCTCCGTCCGGCGATGGATCGTGAGGGATCGACCGAGTGTCGCGCGGCATCGCGGATCCGTCGTCGCGGTGTCCGTTGAGCCGAGGTAACGTTGCGTCGAGAACCTTCGATCGCGCTTAACCTTCGAGCAGCCAGCCGAAGTACGAAAATTGAATTCTCGCATGTGCTCCGAGAGAACTTTGCGGAGGAGAGAGGAGCGTGAGAATGTTAATACGGAAAATGTTCTGTCACTTTCTTCCGAGGGAATGAGGATCGTACGATTGCCTCTGTAATTGTCACGAGTGTTGCCTTTGATTTGAGCCGAGAGTAAGTTCTAGGAAGCGTGATTAGATAGAAAGCATGATTCGAGTTATCACGAAACCTTCAAACACTGCGATATATTTAACAGAATAAATAATATATAATGTTAATATATTTTGGATATGGTGTCGATATAACAAAATAAAAAAAAAACAATGTACATAACAGCAATGTATAATTTTTTCACACAGAAAGAATGGTCTACAGAGGCAAAATTACCAGTCAGAAAAAATACATAGATTATTCAGCAAATCAATTGATATGATGTATAATATAAGCACAATGTATTATGATAATTTTCAAATGCATAAATAATGTTTTATAGGAAAGAAAATTATATATTGCTATCATTCGATATCATGCTGTTATTATATATATTAATGATATTTGATAAATATTTCAGAGATAAACTCAAGCTATTGGATAACTGATCATGAATCAGCATGTATAGCTTTGAGGGAGACTACAGGCGCAAGCCACAACAGAATCTATCGGGTGCCAGCAGGCGAGACGAGAGAGCCGTTCTCCTGCAGCATGCACAGTTAGAGAGGTTAAAGAGGGAGCAGCAGCGCAAGAAGCATGATGCGGCGCTGAAGATACAGGCGCACATACGCAGCTTTGTCACCAGAAAGCTGGTATGTGTGCAGAAGAGAAAAGAGTTTGATGAGGCGCAACAGGCAACAGGACGCAGAAACCTGAACTTAGAGGAATTAGTACCGTATCTGCGAAAGCTGTTATTCTTTTATGATCACACCTTGGACGCTAACAGACTGATATGGGTCCTCCAGCACTTTCTGAAGCACCAGAGGGAGATTAAGTTGAAGTCGATAAGTTCGTCGCAATGGCTGTGGAGATTGCGGTAAACTATTAATATAATTACTCTATTTAGAATAGTTTAAAAACAGTTGTATGAAGCAAATGAAGAAATGCCTTAATTTATCGTTTATCATATACAACGTATATAACGTGTATTTTAAATAAATAAAAACAAGGCGCATTTGGTACAGATGGATACTTCGCATGTGTATGAGATACAACACGAAGATGCTGCCAGACGGAGCTTACTCCTTGGCGATACCTTTACGAGTTCTAGAGGTATTTACAACGCGAGAGGACACGGAGAAGGTGCTACGCGAGCATAGTTATCGACATCTAGAGAATATATTTGTCTACCTGATCCAATACAACTACTTCGAGCAACTGAGGAAGCTGCTGGACGAGAAGGTGCCGCCAATGGTGGAGACGACATCGGTCGCGCCCACGCCGATTTCCAAGTGTTTACTGGATATGATCAAACGACCTGTGGATTTGATTTCTTATGTGACTCACAAGGAAAATTTCTCCACGCTCGTGCTGCGGGAATTGTGCGGAAGCGTATTTTCGCCTAGACTGTCCGATCCGATTCGCATGTTTGTTGTGCCGGCATTGGCAGAATTCAAAGACTTTCCATATATTCAGTTAATCGCCTGTATCAATCGACTCCAATTGGAACCTACGATAAACCTACTTTATTGTGTATTGTCGTTAGATTCCTCTAATCAGTACTGTAAGCATAAACAAAAAATTTTATTAACATTATCTTTAATTCTAAAACAGACGCGGATAGGCAAAATGTATCATTCAGTCTTTCTAATAACATTAAATTATTTCAGCATATTTTTTATATTCCTATTAATTATACTTATGTTTATATTTTTATATATGTAATATTTTTTTATATTCCATACAATCAACATTTGCAATTTAAATTAATATTTTTGACGAATTAACGTTGCAATTTTAACTTTGATCTTTTTCTTCGTAGCATGGTGCAAATCTGAGGACGCGTTGACGAACTACCTGCAAGTGCTCGCGTCTTTAAGTTCGACTATTGTGCCGTTGATGGCCGAGCAAAGCGTTTCGGAGCGACAGCAGGCGGATAATGATTCAGACAACGAATCGAACGGTAGCGTGACTGATCAGGAGCAAGCTGATATTTTGCGGCAGTGTGTCGAGATGTTAAACGAGCAGCAGCGCGTAAATGGCATTCTGTCGGCGATTGAGCAGAGCCAATCGAATCCCCCCGTGCTGCTACAACCATTGTGCCGGTTGTGCCATCATCTACTTATCACCAATAAGCTGGCCGTTCAAAAGTACAAACTGCTCTATATGCTCGCGTTCAAACCGGTGTTTCTTAAACACCTGTGGACTAGCTTAGCGTCAATTCGTCAGACATCGTTGTTCGGTGGTGGTGCCGCCACATCTCTTCTGCAGATTATATCGCGTGGAATCGCTCTCTCAACCGAGGACACCGATAAAATAGTTCCGTTGTTAGCAGTGTTCTGTTCGTTGTTTAGCCTGCTGATCGCAACATTGCACGACACCGAGTTCTTCCTTGAGCAAACTTCCGCAGAACATATGTCCAACAATCGACAGCAGCACGCAATGCCTTTTACCATCGCGGAGTTGGCAGTGTTGTCTGGTCATCTAAAGGGCGTCTGCCTTGGTTTAGTGGAGCTAGCATTTCCTGACACTCGGCCCACAGTGCGCGACGACTACAAGAACGCTGTACTGGGTCCTACATCCGCTGTTCAATGCCGACACGATACACAGATCTGGACGCACTTGTTCAAGGTTCCACCATGATTCTGATATTATCTTGAAATCTTTAAAATCTAATAATAATAATTATTTAGCTTTTAAAGAAGAAAAATTCCATTCTTTCTTTATCATATTGCTTTTTAACGATTCCTTGATTTAAAGTTGATTTTTTTCTCAACGTCTAAGTTTCTATAAGTTTTATATAATTTTGCGATCAAGAAAGTTATATGTTGAACAATGTTATACATTGTTGTAAATTACATTCATTATAAAATTGTTCTTGTATACTCAAATATATCTAAATTCATTCGAAGGTCACGGTGGGTCTTCTACGACAATTACACACGCGCGATCTCAGACGACAGTTCTGCCCGGAAGGTCATTGGATCGCATCTAATGTCGTCATTCCCATTGACAAACCGCAGGACTTTGCGTTCCGCAGACGCCGGCTACGTGGATACGTGCCCTTTCAGAATCTAAGAGCCTTCACGAGGGAGGAGTTCGAAGAGGGCCCACCACTGTCGGCAACTGAAGTGCGGACATTGACGCTGTTGCGCGAGATACCATTTGTTGTACCATTCAACAATCGTGTAGTAGTGTTCCAGTCGTTGATCTACAAGGATAAAGCGGAACAGCAGGGCGAACTCGCGCATTTCATGCAGGGTCCGTCGATACAGATTTCCGTGAGACGAAACTACCTCTACGAGGACGCTTTCGAGAAATTATCACCGGAAAATGAGCCCGAACTGCGATTGAAGATGCGAGTGCAGCTGGTCAATACCGCGGGATTGGAAGAAGCTGGTGTTGACGGTGGCGGTCTATTCAGAGAGTTTCTGTCCGAGCTGCTGAAGACCAGTTTCGACCCCAACCGCGGCTTCTTCAAACTCACCAAGGATAACATGTTATATCCGAATCCCACGGTGCAGTTGCTGGTCGACGATTTCCCGAAACATTATTATTTCATTGGCAGAATCTTGGGAAAAGCGCTATATGAAAATCTACTAGTGGAGTTGCCATTCGCCGAGTTTTTCTTGTCGAAGATCGTCGGACGCCAGTCAGACGTGGACGTTCATCACCTGGCCTCTCTCGATCCCATCATGTATCGCAACCTCCTCTATCTGAAGAGTTACAAAGGCGACGTGACGGATCTCGGATTGGACTTCACCGTGCTCAGTGACGAGCTTGGCGAGAGACGTGTCGACGAATTGAAGCCGAGCGGCGCCAACATTCCTGTGACGAATCACAATCGCATCGAGTACATTCATCTGATGGCGGATTATAAGCTGAACAAACAGATACGCGCGCAGTGTTTCGCGTTCAAACAGGGAATCGGCAGTGTAGTACCGCTCGACTGGTTGCAAATGTTCAATAACAAGGAGCTGCAGGTACTCATCTCGGGTGCGCAGATTCCCGTGGACGTGAACGACTTGATGCTACACACGAATTACACCGGCGGATACGCGCCCGATCACCCGACCATCACTGCCTTCTGGAAAGTCGTCAATGAATTCAACGATCAGCAGAAGGGCCAATTATTGAAGTTTGTCACCAGTTGCAGCCGCCCTCCTCTCCTGGGATTCAAGGTACGTTATAATTATACATACTACACTAATTTAGCATCACAAAATGACTATTGCAAACTAGATCTCTAGAATCTAGTTAACAATAATCAATATTCTGATAATATTATTATATTATATTGCTTGTGATATTTGTTTCATCATTTCTCCAACACAGCTCATTTTCGTCCACAGGAACTCGATCCACCGTTTTGTATCCAACATGCCGGCACTGTGGATCGTTTACCGACCTCGAGTACCTGTATGAACTTGCTGAAACTTCCCGAGTTTCCGGATGAGAAGATCCTGCGCGAGAAACTCCTGTACGCGATACAAGCCGGCGCGGGCTTTGAGCTTAGTTAGAGACTTTTAGTTTGATTTTTTATTGATTCCCATTTGACCCAAATGTGTAAATACAATGTGTAAAACTCAATGTACCACAGATATAATGAGGAAAAAATATCGCGGAGATTTTGTTCGCGGAGACGCTGTATTTTACGTGAATTAACGTTAGAGTTTCATACAAGAATTCTCATGGGGAAACGTGGCGAAGATATTAATATTAACAGGAGGGGCCAACTTATATACATTAAGCAATAGTACCTACCAACAGAAATTATCATCGATGTCACTTTGATGCGCCATTTGTAAAGAAAAAAAGAGAAGACACGTTTATGTATAACGTATATCGGAGTGCATATTTTTTTGGTTTCAATTTTTCCTACCACCTTTGGCCTACAATTGTATAAATTATGTATATTTTTATTGTTTTATATTCGCCATGTGATGTGATTTTGTCACAACGACTGCTACTTTACTTCAAAATGGATGTGAGAGAATAGATGTATGTATTTATGAGGTATTGTTAAGTTGTGTAAATAAAATATCTTAAAGCGTTGAAAAAGTTTTGTAGATATTATTTTTAAAAACACATGTTCGTACATGAAGTGTTTTATTTGTAATGCAAATATCAGTTATGAATTAATTTTAATCATATATATATTTTTCCTTATTTAAACTTTACTTAAACCATATCATGTATACATAATAATAACGTTGATTACAAGCGAAAGAATTAATAGAATTTGAAATAGAGAGCAAAGGGGAAAAATAAAATGTCATAGCATCCATTTATTTGTCAAACTTTTTAGAGGTGAGTGCGAAATTTTTTTCTTCCCGCGCGTTCCAGGAAGAAAAAAATTTCAAATCGTTATTCATTACGGAACGACGCTGTTAGAAATTGGAAATCACGCCCCTCTTTCGTGATAATTTTATTCGCTAAATCAAAAAAGCTGCAATCGAAACTTTTTTACATTATTGTAATACTTATTTGACGGATCGGATCCCACGACACACGGAAAATGTGTAGTTGTCGTTCTCTTTGGAATGATCGCGAGTTATAATACCGTTTCACCTTTGCTGTTTTCCCTCCTCCCTCTCTTTTCTCTCTTTCTTTTTGTTTGAAAAAAATCGATTTCGACATCATGTTCCGAATTACGTACGAGATGTCCTGAGGGTCGACACCCGATCCCTACGTAATTCGGAACATGATGTCGTAATCGATTTTTTTTTTCAAACAAAAAGAAAGAGAGAAAAAGAGGGAGGAGGGAAAACAGCAAAGGTGAAACGATATTACAACTCGCGGTGATTATTCCCAAGAGAATGATAACGACTACGATTTTCAGTGTGTCGTGGGATCCGCGATACGCTTTCAAAGAGCTTCTCAAAGAGAAAAAGAGGGAGAGGAGAAATAATAACTAGATTTATACCGGAAGAGAAGACCGGAGTTCAAGATCTGTTGGTACAAGAAGCAAGTTGGCATTTCGTTATGTATTTATGGTGAAAGAAACAGTAGAAAAATTACCGCAAAATCTCTTTATAATATAAGTACTTCTCTCTAAGTTTTATTTAAATCAAATAAGTATTATAATAAAAAAAGAGAAAAATCTGATTTAAGAGAAAGAAAGTAAATTTTTGAGCGTCTCAAAATTTCGTATTGATGTTCTTCAATTTGAGAGAACAAATCTAAGTGATGTTATTAATTAAAAAAAAAAGTTCTGTTACTATACAACATATTATTTTAAGTTATCTTAAGTAATTTGTTACAATAATATGTTTTGTTATTTGCAATAATTTGTTATAATAAAATTGAAATTAAACATACGTACAATAGAGATAAGATTTTGACTCGACAAACTTAGCTTGATTGATCATCACGCACGTGAGAAGTGTGTAAATATTTAATTACAACTTAATTCTGATAAAATGCTTTAGATTTCTATATTGAAGCAAGTTACATTTAAAAAAGTTTACATTTTTCTGTAACAGCGCATTTTGCTATTCGATCATTACAAAATAACTTTAAAAGATACAATCTTTACCAAGAAACACAAGTCTGCGATTTGTTTTTTATTCTTTTATTACGTTTTCATTAATTTAATGTAGAGTTTGTCATATGGGGACAACTTACGTTATGATATGTATCAATCTACTCCACTATCGGGGCAAGCTGACTACACTATGCAGCAAGTTCGTATTTTACTTATTAGAGAAATTATATAGTACAGTACAGAATATGAAAATGTAGAGAAAAGTTCTCTTTATCAAACTAGCACATTCTAATATTCTCTATCATAATTAATTTAATTATAATAATTAATTATTTAAAAAGTCGAATGCTGAAATTGAAAACTATGCCTACTCAAACTTATTCTCTCCTCTGTTATTTTCTCTCATAATTCGTTCGCATATCCGCCGATCTAACTTGCTCTCGGGATGCCCCCTTGCCATTACGACATCGTCGCAATCATTGGAAATGCCCAGAAAAATATCGTCGTTACGAAAGAATTAGCACAAGCGTAGTTAGCAAAGCTTGCGGGTCACTCCCGAAATCTACGGCTCATAATTCCAGGAAAGATGCTCCATGCAAGCGATGCCAGCTCGTTGTACTCGGCAAACGGCGAGATTACCCGGGACAGTGCGAGCGAGGGGGTGAGAGAGTACGTGGGCTCCGTGCGGAAAGGGGTGAGTTTCCGCTACCACCGCCACACGGCGCGGCACGGGATATAAAGTGGTCGCGTGCTCCAAGTGCGGTCACTCTGTCGTGGAAACATCGAGGTGACGCTGTCGGAGAGAGAAAAAGACAAGAAGTGAGAAAGAGAGAGACTTTTATTCATCAGTGCCATTCTTTTGAGACACGAGACCAGGCGATACGCAAGTCTACACGAGGTATAAGTTTTCGTTTCCGAATTCCCGCGCGACTTTTCGGTCCTGTGCGCCTCTCTTCATGGAGGAAAGAAATTACATCGGTTATTACGGGCATAAATCTTGAACTATGTTAACGTAAATTAAATGAAAAAGAAATGTGAAATATCACGGGAAAAGGAATGAAAAGGAAGTAAATTTAGAAATTGTAACGCAGATGATGTCGATGCGCGTGATGTCGATAGAAAAGCACCTTCATGATCGGACGATAAAACGATGAAATCTAGGAAAACTGAATTAAGATCGAAGAAAATTTCTTAAAAATTGTTTATTTATTTAATTTATGAGAGAGAAAGAAGAACTCCGCGTATGAGACAATTTACATGAATAAAAGTTTCCAAATTTCTTTTTTCCGGCCCGACATTTTTATCATAAAAGAAAGTTATTTAAACATAAATTAGTTCAATTATACAGTTACAAATATTCTGTGGGAGAGGAAACAATTACGTAGGTGTAAACGAGATAAAAAAGAATAGGAAAATACGGATAGTAAATAAATTTAAAAACGAAGTTCGCGCACAGTAGAAAAGAACTTTCACACAAACACACACACACATTTTTTATGTCAACTATAGTTTTGAACTATAATTATTATTACTAACATTACAACAGTAATAACTATTAAAAATGAAGTTCCTAACTATAATTATTTTACTATGTAATTATAGTCACAAACACTTTTCATTCAGTTTGATTAAATTATGTCAATTGTGACGTAAATGAATAACGACAGAATAAATAAATAAATAACGATAGATAAATAGCAGCGAATAAATGAGTGAATTGTAAGCTTACATTTTTAAATTGGGACGCAAATTCGCGCGCGCGGCGTCAGTAGAAAAGAGCCGCATTCGGCAGACAAAGTTCAGTGAACTCTCAGTGATTCTTCATTACAATTGGATTTAGATTTAAATCCAGCAAAAAACCGAAAGAAACCAATCATATTAAAAAATCACTGAGCTGCTTTATCTATTGAACGCAACAAAGATTTTCGTTATCGGACATCGCTCGACGAACGCGCGGTAAATTAAAGGGACAAGTGCTAGTTACATTCTTCTCATTCGTCAGAGGGTTGAGACTGTAAATTTTTCGAATCCCCGCACGGTTTTCCCGACCTTGTTTGCAATTAAGACATAATTTGACTGTTCGCCACGTCAGACGGAATAGACGGGGACAAATTGGATCTTCTTTCGCTGCCTTCTTACCTCCTGCAATAATACTGCACCGACGCTTTTTATATCGCAAGATTTCCCTCTTCGCGCAGAAAAGAGCCGCACAAATGCAAATGAGATATAAACTAAACGATAAAACGTGTATTTTTCGTCATCGATCGTTGTAAATCGTTCTTTAAAATCGTTATTGATTTGTATTGTTTTAAAAAGATTTCTCTTAAGGAGATTATTTCTCTCGAAATAAGTGACGTAATAAAACAGTAAAATAATGACAAGTAATAAAATAGTGATAGTGGATTTATAAATTGAAACGCATTTGAAATCGCGGTGGCAGTAGAAAAGGTCCGTCTATAAACGGACGTCGTCACGTGACAACGTAGCACTGAAAAAAAAATTGTTTGAATTAATCTGAAATATAGATATAACAACCTTGTTTGAAAAAAATATGAACGATCCCAATTTTTCAATTCAGATAACCAATCTATGTTCTGATTGAGATCATCAGACAAATTTGGATATATTCTAGTTATGGTAATCAAATACATATTTAAGATTTTAGTTATGAATGTGAAATTATTTAATTATAATGAACAGACATTCTGTTTACTTTTATCAATACTTCTTTCTATACATGTCACGTTATTTCAACTACGCTATTTCTCTTTTTTAGATATAATAACCAGACACACTTGAATGTTGTTGTTACTATATACGCATTAATTAAATTCTGACTTATATTAAGTATTCTAGTTGCTTATCAGAATATTTGTTTATAATAACCTGAAATATTTTATTCATTTCCACTATTTCCACTTGCTTAGTCAAACTTATCTTAATTCATAGTTGTTTTTTTCATGAGAGAACATTAAAAGATATTGAACAGGCTTTTTTTATCGCCAGTCCATAGTAATTTACAATATCTAATAAAATAGGGAAAAAAAGTGAATTAGCAATAAAACTATAAATTGACTTTTTTAGTAACTTTTTAGTAACTTTTCATAATAAATTTAATTATTAGAAATCGATGCGAGACATTCGTTATTTTTTTTACTTTTTATATTACTTTCTTTTTATTTCTTTACTTTCCGATTTTTAAATAAATTTACTGATGCGACTATTTTTCGAAAAATGACCGAAAAAAAAACAAAGGAGAAGCCTCCTAAAATTGCTGATAACTCGGATAAATTTATTTCAAATTTATCATCCCAATTAAAATTTCCGAATAAAATTTTGGCGTTTTAACAATTTTGTAATTTTTTCATACTTGCTAAAATAATTCGTTCAAGCGTGATAATCTAATTTTTTAATTTTACAATTCCGTCAGATGAAAGTTTTGGACGAGAGAATTTTTAGAATCCTCTCGCGTTCTAGTTCACCTCGATCTCGAAGATAAACGCAAACTTTCAACGCATCTAATTTTCCTCTTTTTATCTTCTCCTTCTCTCCTTCCCCTCTTTCTTCTCGGATCTTTGGATGCGTATCGTATTTTATCAATCTGCGGTATTACATTTTCGGAATCAACAGGATTAGATGGTGCCCGATAAACGCATATCCGCCGGCATTTCACCTTGCATACGAATTATCGCGATGACCTTTTCTAATTAATGAATTAAATTCTCAACGCGTAAAACCGCGCGTCGCTTTGTGATTCGAATGTGGTGTCTCTTTGAGGCGGCGATAGCGACGGCCGTAACAATTATCTGATGCGCACAGCGCATCGTTTGGTCCCTCCAATTAGCGGATTGTGTAACGGACCACGGGCGACGAGTTTTACTGTGGGCTTCGTTTTTCATTTAGGTCTCACCCTTTCCCTCTTCTATCACCAATGTATTTGTATCCTACGTCCGTACTCCTTTTGCCGACCTTTCATTACGCTCCTTTCGAGTCGAAAGGATATTTACTCTTGTGTCATACATTAAATTTGCAAAAAGTCTATGTTTAAATACAACTCTGGAAATAATATCAATCCTTGATCTGCGTTTCTGATTATCCTAACGAAATGACTAAAGGATAGTTAACAAATAATCATTCAAAATTTTCTCGAATGAATTCTGAACGTAATGTTAACTATCCTTTAGTTATTTCGTTAGGATGTTCAGAAATATAAGAAATAATAGAAAAAAACTTAATGTTTTTAATTAGTTATCAATTTTTCACTCAAACAAGAATGAGGAAACAAAATTCAAACTCCCGATGTCAAGGTTGTTAAGGCTGTCAAGGTACAACATTATTTTCAACGATTTTCCAATTTGAAAATATGAAAATTTTGTTGCGAATTTGTATGACATTTTTTTACATTTTTCACGCTCGTCTCTTTAGATGCCGTCAGAGACAAATTCGCGCTGCTACCATTAGTGATTTGCTAATAATTAACAGTCGCTGTGATAATTAACGATCAGTTTTCGTTTTCGGAATAAAGGTTTTCATCATAGTTAAGGGCATCGTAGTTCACATCGATAACGAGCGAAAACTATTCTCAGACAGTTGCTTCCGCGACAATCAAAAACTTTCGCGAGTTGCCGCTCATTTTCACGCTTGTTTCCAGGTTCGGAACGAGATGCTGTCCGTACAAGGCGCGGTCGCTCTGGCGTTGATGCTCTTCGTCTTGGCGGAATATTCGGGGTCGATGCCGGCGATTGACAGAGACAAGGACAAATTTTTGAGCAACGTGGACGTAAGTAGAAAGAGAAGACGCGCGTGACACCCTCCCATTTCGAATACCGCAAGATTTTTTCAGGACCGTTTTTCTTTAATTTTTATTCGAAATGATTTTAATAGATGACTTTTTTTTAATAGATGACAATCACTTATACAGAGCCTGATGTTACATTCTTTACATTCAAATCTAGATCTTTTGTTCGCAATTTTTTTGCTGCTGAACAAACTAGGGTTGTAACGAGAGTGATTACAACGAAAACGAATGTGAAAGTGAAAGAAAAAAATCTTTTTATGAATGCGAAAGATCTTGTTTCTTTCCGCCGAATCGGGATAATGCCCCCTTTACATGCTGCACTATCGGGAAGTGCGCTAACGGAATCCATTCTTGTCACATTTATTTAATTATTATAATTTATATCACGCGGCAGTTTACTTGCATTCATTTGTTTTCAGTAAACACGTTTCAACTCTAAAATCTACCTGTCTGCTGAACACAGCATTGTTATTAAAGTTAAAACGAGGCAATGACGACTTGTTTGTTAAAGCGGGGAGTTAAAAAATGCAAACGAGTGTTGCGTAAACACTTTCCTGCGCGATTTTGAGATAAAGTGAAATAAGGAGGGAAGAAAAAGAAAGAGGGAAAAACTCGCCGTTCTTGTAAGAGTCGCAACTACGGGCTCGGTGTCATTATTGCGCAATTAGTTTTCCTTGCAATTTCCACGTTCGATTCGAAAATTCTACTCTGCGAGTTTTCCGCGTGCTCGTAATAAAAATATAAAAATGCAAACGAAGGTGGGAGAGAAAAAGAAATAAAAAATGTACTTTAATTGTCGGGAAATCGGCAGTCAAAGAATGTTATGAACTCGGTACTCGTTATTATTCGACTTCTCGGCAAACTTTCGGGGAGAATTTCCACGCCGCTTGCGCCACAGCATCTCCTTTCCGTTACAAGAGCGAACGTTACGATAGCGAACAGTGATACACGGGGAGAGGGAGCAGAGGGGAAGTTTTATGAAAAAATTGATGTTTTTTTTCCGAGTTTTTCCTCATCTGCAACGTGCGGAATAAATTGCATTGTTGTTGCGTAACTGCGTGTCGCATCCCTGAATTGCAAATGAGATAAATGGGGACGCAGAGAGATACGTAGGAGGTCACGTAGGACGACACGGGGAAGAGCGTTTGAGCGTCCGAATCGAAGAAAAAAGGGAGAGAGGAAAAGACAATCCGCCCTTCTGCAGACGAACGTTACGATGTGCGCTTATAAAAAATAATAACTCATTCGTCATAATTTAGATTCACCACATTTCGCTTCTCGCTAGAAAGGAAATCGTATAAAAGAGAAAAAGAGGGGAGGAAAAAAGATTTTATCGATATATGCATTTAAATATTTGCGTTTGCATTTGTGAATATTCATATATCACCCCGGTATCGCGTTCGCAGGAATGTTTTGTCGTACTGGAACAGAGATTCAAGAGCGTTAAACAATTATTTTGAGCCAAAATTATTTCGTAAATATTAATTCTTTATGTAATATTTATGTTACTTTCTAACATATACACCTTGTGTTAAATCGGCACAAGAATTTGAGTGAACCGTTCGGAATACGTGAAATGTGATAAATTTAACACAGCTGAATTTTACAGCTGGCGGACAATGGCGGCAGCATCGAGAGGGCCCTGATAAATTACCTGTTCACCAAGCAGATCGCGAAGCGCTTCCGCAATCAGCTGGACGTCGACGATTTCCAGCGCAAACGGAAGTTTTGGAAACAATGCGCCTTCAACGCGGTGTCCTGCTTCGGTAAATAGGCAACGAAATGAAGGAAAAACCAGATAGAAAAGAGAGAGAAAAGTGCAAAAGAGAAAGAAGAAAGATCGTTACGTGCCGGAAAGTTTAGGAATTCCTCTTTGACAGGCCGGAGCGAATCCCGGCAGAGAAAATTGACCCGCGCTGAATGAAAAATGCAACGGAATTCGAGGCATCGTTCGTTTGCGATAACGATAATTATGATTTAACGCTTAAATTGTACATAGCGCGTATCGCACGACGTTCGTTTAACGAGATAATTCGACACGTGAAATAACAGCCCCGACTGCGAAGTATTCAGCGAGGGTGAATTTCGAGATTACATATAGAAATATATATATATATCTATATATATATTTAATTGCGTAATCTCATTTGCCTGTTACCAAATGTGTCTCGCCTGTACACGTCACAGAGATGATTAAACTGTTGTAATTGACTTCTCGATCACGTAAAATATTTCTCATTCCTACCTGCCGATTGATTTCGCGATCGTTGAAAACACAAAACCACGAAAACGCGCGTATCGCCGTATATGTCGAATTTAATTCGCCGCAACGTGTTCTAGTTTGCGGTACATCGTCCGCGTTTAATCGTCGAGATACCACTTAGCGAATTGGGTCGGTTTATAATTCGCTTAATCGGAGAACGCGGTTATTCTCCACGCTCATTAGTTGTTTACAATTTCCTTGAGTGAATTAATAATTTTCAATGAAATCATCCTAATTATTTTGTCCCTCAGAAGCGACTCGTTCGTCGCGAACAAATACAAGAGATTTTCATTCATTCATTCTTTCATATTTATTCTTATATAAAATGTGTGTATGTTTTATATAAGTGTAATCTTATTGTTAAATGTATATGAAAATTTACCTGAAATAAGGAGGAAAAAGAATTAAGAATAAATCAAGAAGTAATTTCATTATCAAGCAAGAATACCTTTTACTCTCTTTTCTTTTTCCTAATTTTCCTAATTTTCATTATTTCTTATTTTTAGAAGACATCGTATCTCTGATATAAACCTAATCTTTTTAAATGTGTAGAAATTTATTTTTTAAATAGGAAGCGAATAATTAGAAGGATAAACTAAGAAACTAATTTTATTGTCATTCAAAAGCTTTTATTTTTTTCTTTTACTTTATGCTTTTATTTCTTTGCTTTCAGAGGACATTTATATTTCACTTTGTTTGCAGATTTATATATTTTCTTGATATTTACAAATTTTATTAAAGACATTTGCGAAACCAAGCATTGCATGTAAATCGTGTGTGCATGTTTCGTATAATCTCCTAATCTCCATAAATATGTGTGAAAATAAATTTAAATTTACTTGAAATAGGAAAAAAATAATTAAATAGATAAATCAAGAAAGTAATTAATTATCAATCAAAAGTACCCTTTACTCTTTTTTTTTATTCTTCTCTTTTATGATTTTTTTTGCTTTTATCAGAAAATACTTATATATTGCTTTGTTACAGATTTACACATTTTATTAACATTTAAACCTTATTAAAGACATTTGCAAAGCAAGCATTGATTTGTANGTATGTGTGTACTTGCTGCGTTATTGATGCGTGCACGGACAATCGCAGTAATCGCCAGCCAGCTGGACCGCATGCTGAATTTCGTCCTGTCTCCTCGATCGTGCCGCGGTTTCCTCCAACCAGGACACGTTGACGTGTCTGACGGTCCGTGGAAAGATCGCGTAGTCCTTGCGAATAAAAGAGCGATATTTCACAACAATGTTTTACGGGTATTATCGCAACTCGTCGCAAAGTTTATTCGTTTCTCCTTTTCCTTCACCCGGCACGAGAATCAAAGTAAAAAAATGGAAAACTTTGTCGAACGAATTTAATCAACATAATGCTTCAATTATAGGAATCCCTTTCTTTCCGTCTCTTTCCGAGCGGTATCAAATGTCTTAGAAAATTATCCACATTGTGCAAGTTTTTAAATTAAATATACAATATGTTTTTAAGTCAATCGGGGGAATTCGTTTTCGCTCACTGTTATCGTTAAAGAGGAAAGAACGAATAAACCTTCTGATAAATCCGATAAGCGCTGATGACGCGAGCATCATACGTGTTATATCGAGGTGCTGGGACTCGATATAAAACAAGAAGGGGTCACAAAGTGGAAGAAGAGAAAGAGTTCGTCGCCGTCAATGTAAAACCGTGGGAATATATATTTTTCCGCAACCGCCGCGCCGGAGAAATGACGGAAAATTAACGGTAACGGCCAGTAATCGGCACTAACCATTAATCGAGTCCCGGGAACTTGCTTCCAGGATAGCGGAAAGTGCTGAATGTTGGAGATCGGAGATAATAGCCGCGGTTAATCTGGTTATGGTCCCTTATCTTTTCCCGTCGCATCCCATCCGCGCCATACGGTCGCACGTTAAATTTCCGCGTAGTCCACGTGTCGCACCGCAGGATTCCCGCCGCGATTTTTCGCCGATAAAAACATAAGGCCGTCCGGCGACCGTGCGGAGTGTTATCAGAGGGGCGCCAGCTCTTGGGACCAAATGAGAAAAGTGCAACCCTCAGTGAAAATACTGCGACATTTGGAAGGGATAAAATTTTCCTCAAGTGTAACTAATTTATATGCAATTATATACACATTATAATATGTGTGTGTGTGTGTGTGTGTGTGTGAGAGATAAATATTATAAAATAAAATATTATAAAAAATGCTAAATGATAATATATATATATATATAAATGATATAATAATATATATATCATTATTATTATAAAATATATTATTGCACATTATATATATTGTAAAAAATTTATCTGTTGCGCTTATACCGCTATGCAGTGCTATGACATTCGTGCTATTTGGTTCAAATATTTTCAGATTTTCACGAGAGTATTTCCCAGTAGGGTTTCCTTACCCTGGAGTTTATTCAGTAGATTTCCCTCGGAATCGTTCTACTCAAAATTGAATTTCTCACGTCGGTCCCGAGCTGCCCCTCCATCGCACCCTCCGCGCAATCGCGTATTACAATCTCACAGGGACACGTGTGCATTATGCCGTTTAACTAGTTCAAACTTACCCCCTCGAGGATGGCCGAGGACGGAATTTCCGCGCGGGTATGGATGACATGGGTCGCCGTCGAGCTATGTCCGTTCACCGGTGTAACTATCGTGGCGCCGAGTCTAACGTTTCAACGTTGTCAAGGAAGATTGTAGTTCCAGGACGTTAGCATGGCTTTAAATTCGCCCCTTCCCCCGGAGGAGGGAGGAAAGAAGAACGCCGTAAGAACAAGAAGAGTGGATCTGGGATGACTGGGATGACTTTCCCGCACTGCGGAAACGTCGCGGGAACGATTCCAATGACGGGATAAACGGCGATCAGACGATCCCTGCGGGGATAAGAATTCTACGCGAGCCAGCACGACGTCTCTGGCCCTATTGTAATCGATCGACAATCTAATTCATACACACCGCATCGTATTGTACCGTCGAGTGTTTTGTGTCTTGACGGTTCGTAAATTATATTGCTTGAGTAACTTGCAACATAGTGTATCACGCATCTCTCAATAATTACTTATTCTCAATAATTACTATTAATTGGATTGCAACATTTGAAATAATAAATAAGATAAATTCGATCATTTTATGTATGAATAAATGAATTAAACAAAGTAATATGCTAAATATAGTCAAGGCTGTATCTTGATGCTTAATAAAAATATTATGTAAATTTATCATTAAACACATTTATCAATTCATAAATTGCGCGTCGATTACTATCGGACTTTGAAACGCAATCCTAAACTAAAGCTAGAATAATAATATCACAAATTAAATTGATCAAAGTTCAATACTGACGTTACTAACGTCTTAAAACACAGCAAAGGATTTTGTTGCGAAAAATAATATAAAATATATTGTAATATATACAGACTGCAGTAAAATTAAAATACTATTCAAATCGTAAGTGGCAAAATATAAATTTATGCGAAATGTGATCGAAAAGCACGAAAGTAACTCTTGCGAAAAGGTATTTTAAAGTTTAAAGATTTTGCACTCAAATCTTGCATCTGAGTTCTTTCTGCGGTGACACTTTCGCTTCAAGTTACAGATAAAAACTTGACGAGATTTGAGAAAAAATGACATCTTTAGATGTTGAAATACTTTTCCGAAAGTATGACTTTGCATCTGTTTTCTCGCAAAGTCGCGCGAACTCGTTAATTTTGCTACCGATTTCAAGTGACTCTCTAATTCTGTTGAAGTTTGTACCTCGAGTTTTCCGCGACTTTTTCTTTTCAAATAATTTATATACAATTTATAACATACGATATTTTTTTTAAATAATGAGAGACTATAAAGGATTACATTGCGTGTATATAGACAGAGAACGCACATTACAAGTCCCGATAATGCAACTTTCCTGTTAACACGAGACCGACATTGCGTTACTTCGAAAATCGATTAGGGAATCGAGGGAGAGAAAGGGTGGGATCAAGGGAGAACGGGGTAAAAATTTATGGAATTATCGGGAGCAAGCGTGGCCATCGTAAAATCGAGCTTTTATGAAATTGCGAATATAACGCGAGTATAAAGATAACGTAATTATCGCGAGTGTAACGGCGCGTAAATTATCAAATTAAGGTTGAAGGAAAGGATACGTTTTAAACATCCTTTGGATGTCTCTCCTCCTGGACGTGTCAAAATCAGGCGCGAAAGTCACTCGCACGTCTTGCAGGACATTATTGAATTTCTGAAAGAAAAATTGCGGTAAACA
Organism: Cephalotes varians; assembly: GCA_037157785.1. Lineage (NCBI taxonomy): Eukaryota > Metazoa > Arthropoda > Insecta > Hymenoptera > Formicidae > Cephalotes > Cephalotes varians. Next base: position 1,881,662 of record JANQDE010000006.1, on the reverse strand, counting down.
GAAAGAAAAACAGCGAGAAAGAGAGAGAAAGAGATATATTTATCACTATCCTCTAAGAACATGAAAGAATATAAAAAGAAAAGTCCACTGATAATAATGTCAACCGTTTCAAAAAAAAGATACTCCTAATAAAAAAAATGATCGTAGTCTTTGTTTCTTTGAACAAAATAACTTCTTCCTCCAGAGGTAGCGAAACACTGCATCGGAAGCACAATACCGCATTCAGGGTGCATTTGCGATTCTCATCTCATTTCTTTAGTTCTTTCACAAGCTAAAGGAATTCAGTTACATTGCTAATTAACAGCGAAAAGATATGTCTTTTATAGTCTCGGTGTTTTTTGCATCCGCGCATATAACAGCTGTATGACCGTATAATATAACATAAATAAATAAATGATTTTCAAGCACAAACATAGACAGAGAGCAGAGTAAATAGAACGCGGAATGTTTAATGAGCTTACGAATAACAGCTGAGCGATGTGGTTAATATTATTCAGTACAAAATTAATAATTATATTAATTAAATAAATATGAATCAAGAGGAAATAAAAGGATATATAATATATGGCGTTTATTAAACGAGATTCGCGATATGAGGCCCGTTCTTTTCATCTAAACTTCTTGGTTTATTTTTCCTCTTTTTTTACTTCACGTTGGAGAAAATAGAGAAAACGCTGCAAGAAGTTCAGCTAAAAAGAACAGGCCTTATCTGTAAAGAAACATATGAATTTTTAAAAAATTTTTCAGAAGTTGCTCGAGATGATTTTTCCGAAAGAGAAAAACTTACGGTATCATTTACGGTATCCTCGATGTTCGAGTCGGAGGCACTCGCGTCGAACGAGGATTCGAAAGATCCTTCTGTCCCGCCAGCGAGACGACCGATGCAACGATCTTCCCCTTCCGTTCCCGAATCCGATCTCCCCTCCGTTTTACATCTTGTCGACGAGGGATTCTCCGTTTCTTCCTTAATCTCGCGTTTCACTTTCGATCTTTTTCTCTCCGACCGGATTTTGTCGGATCCTTCGTCGCGTTCATCCCCCTTTCGTCTTTTGAGAGCTCTTTCTGGAAGCGGTACCTTCTTAATTTCTTCTTTGGCGTCCGGTAACTCGTTCTTGATCTTGGAACTCGTCGATGGCTCGTCCCACGAACTCGTTCTCACACTCTCGAGTTTCCTCGGTGATTTGTTCGCGGGATCGGACAGTTTCTTCTTCGGGACATCCTTGACATCCGCCAACGTGCCGAGCAGGTGGTCGAAATCGACGGAATCGGGCTTCCTCTGGAAGAGAACGCGCAACTCGTCCAGAGTCGTGGCCGTCGACCAGTCCTTGTCGTGGCGGATCCGCGTGACGCGCGGAAACCGGATGCTGATGCCGTCCGCGGTATGCACCCCTTGGTTCGTAAACTCGGCGCCTGTTATCTCCCACACCGGTTGCTTCTGTTTATTCCCCCCGTCGAAATAATAATTAGCGATTACGACGGATTAATGGCGGAGTAAATTAACTCTGTATTAAAGGATATATTATGGGGTAGTTTGCGTTTTAAAAATGAGAATCGACCGACTTGAACGGGACACGAACAGCGGGAGATTAATGATTATATTAATTAATCAGCTAAATACAGAACCAGAAAGAAACAGAAAGAGAAGAGTGTTTAACATGAAACACAAAAATAAAGTAAAATTTTAAATCTATGAAGACCATAATTACAATCTGATTTTAATTAACTCGTTTTTCACGTAAGAAAACCTCATATGCAGCATCGACTTTGAATAAAATGACTTAAAGAAGAAATTAGAAGTTAAATATCGAAAGGTTCAACGCAAGATTGCTTATTGTTGAAGTAATTGAATTCCCGTTCCAGCAACGGACTGATTGTTAACAGGTCGCCTCGTTGGATTACTTTGGGATCCCTCGCCACGAAATCCGGCATCATGGGTTTCTTGGCGAGCAACCAGTCCGGTAACTTCTCCGCATCCTTGCCGATCTTCACCATGTCAAGCTGATCCTGCAGTATCGTCAGGGTGGCATCGTCGTGCCCCGTGTGTACCTACGACAATAAGCGTGATCCACTCTGATTCGAGAGAGTTGACATTTAAAACTCATTAAACATTTTATTTACTTTGGTAACGGTCAACCACTTGTCGTGCTTCTCGTCGTAGCAGCCCATTAAGAAGACCGACAGCATGCCGCCTAAAAACGAATTTAAAAAAAGAAAAAAAACACTTAAAAATAAAATTTAAAAATAAAACACTTAAAAATATTAGATGCGAAAAATTGATCGTTTCTCTACGAAATACTTTCGAAATGAGTTTCGTTTTAGACATAAAGGGTGCGTTCGCTCTTTCTTCCACATGAGCAGTAAAGACAATGAAGTTTCAGCGCCCAAAGCGAACGCAGCCATAAGCTCCATTTTATCGATTTCATTGTTTTGCCTATCTCCGCGTTACTATCAGCTTTACTAATTTAAATTTTTTGAGTGGAAGTGCATCGCAGTCACAACGGTGACTATTTAGCTGTCATGAGACAACAGGGCTCGTTCGACGTGTTCAAACAATTGTGATCATTTAATAAAAATTATCCCGCGTTATCCGATTTACAGTTTTGCGATATTATCTTTCACATCGCACCGCGTCGCGGCTTACCTTTGTTGCCTGTGCCGTACCATGCACCAAGTACGACGAGATCTGCGCTATCAGCCATCGCACCGCCGCACAGATAGTCCTTTTTTACCTTCAACCAGTGCCTCTTGCCCGGCTCGTATTTGCTCTGGAAATAAAATAAAACCCAAATGCTTGGCAATCCGCGAAAAAAAATTCACGAGAACGGCGTTATAATTTTCTTTAAAAATTATCGACTTTATCGCCAAAAATTACGGATGGATAAAACGAGAGAAACACATTTATATAAATAATCAAGTAAGTAACTGATTGTGCGATTATTTAATTAATTACATCGATAATATTATTAACTCTTTAACTATATGGCTACTGTCAATAGACGACGAAATAAAACATATACTCGTAATTAAAGGTTAAAAAAGTATAACAATAATGTAGAAAGTCTATATATGTTTACAAGAATCGATACATACGTCGATGTCCTTCAGGACCAAACCCTCGAGACCTAGTTTCAACACGTGGACAATCCTTCCTGCTAATTCCCGCGGATCCTGAAATCAGACGCGAATCGTAATCAATGCTACTGTAAATAAATGACGATTAATGCTCTTTTTTTTAAATTTATTTCTTTACATGCACTTCGTGAACCTCCGACAACATTATTCTGTTCGGTATCTCGGTCATCCTGTCCTTCAAGATGTTCCTGCGCTCCAACATAGATCTAAAATGCAACGGGAGAAAAAAATATAAAAAAAGATTTAATATATATCTTGTCATCAGAATAATTATTACAAGATATTATTATATACTTTTGTTTTATACTCGATATTTACTTGTCTATAAGTATCTCGCCGTTGTAGTACAAGCAGTCGAAGACAAAAAGGCACACATTGGCATTTTTGAATTCGGCTTTCTGAAAACAAACTCGACTACGTGTATTAAATGTCGTAATTCTATTATTATTATTCAAAATATTATTATAGATTATTGCCATATAATATTATTACAAACTCATCGCTGATCGTAAAATCGCAATTTAAAATAATAACTTAAACGGTCATAAAAAAATGGTAGCAAAAATATTGCATCCAAAAGTCATCAGAGAACTAGAGTGGAAAAAAGAGATTTGTGACGAAGGACGAAGCTCGTTGCTCTTACTTTGTGAATTCCTAAAGTGCCGAAAGGCAAAGGTTGCCCAGTCTCATTGTCGACCATAAGAACCTCAGAATCGAGGATTAGATCGTCACCGTCAGGAAACGCTTGCGCTATGTAATCTTTAAAGAGATTCACCTGAAAAAATAGATTATTCGATCACCTTTCATCCCGTGAATTGAATTGCGCTTGAAATTCAAAAATCGTGCAAATTTCTTGGAATGCGGCGTCACTTTTGCAATATAATTTCGAATGTAGAAAATGTAAATTAAAAACATGTTTTTGGCTTTGTATTCAGATCGATTAAATTTCATGTAACATTAATAATCACATTTTTCTCACATATAATTGTTCCTGTTTTTTATTACATTTCATTCTGACGTCCAAGTTTTAAATCATAAAGTAATGGTATTTTCCAAATTGTTTATGCGTTTTCGAATTATTATCTCTACCTTGTGCGGCAGAACCGGCTTGAGGGATCTACTAAAATATCTGAAGTCGTTTCCGCTTTTGTGCACTTGCACGCGTTCGCCGTCGTACTTGACCTCCGACAACATCCCATTCGGACACTTCCGCATGGCCATTTCCACGGACGTGCATGCCTCTGCCTTTATTAATTAATTAATTAATTACCTAGCTGACTGATTAATCAATTATAGTTCGTAATTATCTAGTAACAAATGGCCACGGTTAAAAACGTTACTTCATAAAAATAATTGCCGTTATTTTTTGTAAAAAATAATTCATTATTTGTAATTATTTGTTAATAATTTTAGAAAGTAACAATTCGTTACTTTTTTTGTAACGTTAAAGTAAGATATTAAATTTTCATTATTTAATATTAAATATAATTCAATATTAAATATAATAATAAATATATTAAAACTTAAAACTCTAAACTTGTTTCTGTAAAAATATTGAAACGTCATTACCGTTACACAGAAAAAATAACAATCGTTACTAAAAAAAAGTAATTATAATGGCATTTACATACGAATTTGGTCATTACTTTTATCGTTACTTTCGATTACTTATTTTCATATTTTATAATATATTTTAAATTTATTTTAAAATATACGTGGCGGAACTTCCAACCCTGTAAATAGTTAATAATAACGCGCTATTATTTAACTCTCCAAATGTACAACTTATTAATGTGTATCACAATTATAAAGCATTTTGTTATCATCTCTAAACTTAATTATTAAAACAAATATCTCGTGATAATCACAAGAGAAAAATAAATAATAATGTTATTACTTAACTTCAAAATAATATAAATAATTGTATGTAATTATATGTAAATAATCATTGGTATCATGTATAAATACATATTGTACATATTATATGTATTATATAATAAAATTATTAATTTTATGTATTATCATACATAATTAAAAGACTAGATAATTCTCACGGATTTATTTCAATGTACCAGCATCGGTAAAACCGGTGTCATCAACGAGATGGCCACTTTGTTCCGGCTTAGGGATGAACCCGAGGCACACGGTTTTTCCTCCATGTTCGACAGGAAACGTCGCACCACCGCTTCCAGATCTCGGGACAACTGAAAGGCCTTGTACGCGTCCGCGTGGACAGCCTCGAGACTGACAATGAGTACGCAACGCGAATTTACATATATATGTATTTTTTAAATTATCGTCGTTGAATCGATTTCGAAACTGACAGAAAAGAGATATTGAACACGCGCACTCACATGTGTTTCGGTCCGGCGTTGATCCTCAGATCGTGCTTGATCAGACGCACGATCATCTTCAGATCGTTAGCGGTACATCTAAAATTTTTATCGAATGTTCGCATAAACATAAAAATAAAAAGATAAAGAAAAAGGTGGCGTTTAACCGTTCAGCTGCGAACATCGTCTACATGACATATCTTTCGTAAAAACAAGTGCAATTTAAAACATATATAAATAAAATTTTGAAGGAAAAATAATAAGAGGCAATATCAATCAATGTAAATAAATGCGATGAACTGCGAGCCATTGAAATTTCATTAACATTAATTGCCAAATGGGACGATAATAAAATTTCATCGCTATTTTATATCAATTAAATTTAAAAATGATAAATCGACGTTAATTGGCAATGTGGAGCAAAAATTATATCGGTATTTCATACCAATTGAATATGAAAAAATCGGAGCCGCGCGAACGTAATCGCGGTACGTTTACATATTTATTTCGTTGATAAATATTCCGAGAAGACCTCTTCAGATTCCGCAGCTGGAAGGTTAACAAGAAGAACGGCCGATCAATGAACTCACTTATCGAGGATAGATCGAAAATGCTGGATCTGCTCCTCCTCCTTGGTCAAACGCGACAGGTTTTCCAAAAAGAGGTCAACCTGTCCAATAGGGCTCATTAATAAAAACGTGAGACTTCAGATTATTCTGCGCGTGTTTGCATTTTTTCCAGACAAATTACGCACCAACTTAAACTTTAATTTCATTACTTTCTAATTTTAAAACTATCCAATTAATTTCTATTACAGACGAATTACAGTTAAATAGACGGATTAAATTAACTATTTAATTAAAGTTTCAATACTTCATAAACCTGACGTTTCTAATCCAAATTTTTTTAAACTTTAACTTTAACTTTTCTATTAATTTCATCATTGATTGTAGTAGTTGTTTAATTAAAATTAATTACCGGAGAAAAACCGGAGAACTGAATAAAAAAAATTAAATAAATTATCTAATTTCTAATCTATTGTCTAATTTTTTGTCTAATTTCTAATCTGTTGTCTAATTTTTTGTCTAATATTAAAATTAATCAGTCCGATAATTTATTCAATTAAACAAATTATTTCCTATTAAGGCAGAAAAACAATTTTGTAAACTTTGCACAATAACGTTTTTATTTGCGCATTTAAAAAAAAAACGGATTGTACACGAACTTTGTTTATCTGTCACATCTAAACGTAATATGTCCATCACAATATAAATTTTTGATAAATCTTCTGCGGAAAAATTTGTCTTGAACGCGAGAACAGCAGGAGAAATTATTTTTAATTAATCTGGCAGTTTATTTAATTTTTTTTTAAATTTAGTTCACTGATTTTTCACCGTGATTTCTGATCTTCATCCTCGAAATTCGCGAAATTACGAACTTACGTCTTGGATCGTTAATACGCTCGCGGTGCAAGGCGACACGGCAGCGCTATTTTCAAAGAACACGCTGATCGTCTCGGCCACGTCGCCCTGCTCCAGATGCTCCAGCATCGCGTCCTCATCCTGGAGCAGCAATCGCGCAAACAGCTTTATCAGCTGCTTGCTCTGCAGATTGTAGATTCTCTTCACGGCGCCGGGCAGCAACAGTTTGCACCAAAGCACGATATCGCCCTTAAAACCGTCTACAGAACGAACGAAAATGAAAAGAAAAAAAAAGAAATCCATAAATATCGTTGCTGTAATTTTTTCTCAAAGTTATCTACGATATTCGCGACACTTTTAACACTCTTAACACGACACTTTTTCGTAAAATTAGAAACATTCGGCGTTTAGTTGATAAATAGAAACATTTTATTTCAAGACAGATTTAGAAGAAAATGACGGCAAAAGTTAAACGTTTCACTAAACGTTAAAAGATGAGCGTTCGTAGGATAATCGCGTTTTCTTAAGCATCCCATAAAAATTTCTCGATGAAGCGGAGGAAAATACGGAGCAATCGTTTTAAGATAAAATATGTTTTTAAAGAAAAAATCAATACACCAGGAACTTATCGTTCAATTTGCAATCGGCCTTCGACGATTATAATAAGCGCGTAAACGCATTTTTCGCTCGGTGTATATACACAATACTTTTATCTGCGCGTATAAAAATTTTCTGACTGAAAGAATGATATACAAGACAAGAATAAAGGTAATAAAAAAAAACGCTGTTAGATATTCGACAAGGCTAACGAAAAAAGCTTGCTGTTGCTGAATCTAATTCACGTGTACACGTCATTCGAAAAAAATAATGAAAATTACAACTAAAAAATAAATTAAAACAAGAAATTGATTACTTAGTTTAGGTCTATCGACATTTATTACTTTATCTCGAATATTTTTACTTTATCTCGAACATTTGCGTAATTAATAAGCATTTGTGTAATTATTTCGAAATAGGGTGATTAATCGCTTGTTACTTCATCTATCGTAAGATCGTTGCTATTACATCGTTACTATTAATAATATTTTCAACAAAAAATAAAATAAAACAATAACAATAAATAATATAATAATAATAAAATAAAAATTTAATTACTTAATAATATATAAATTACGAAAGCTTATCTTTTTTCCTCTATGTGATCGTTTAATGTTGAACATCAATAAAAAAATATTAAAATTATATATATATATATATAAAATTTTTACGGGGGTAATATTTTGACACTAATAAAAAATATCAAAATTATAACAATGAAGGCAAAATATGACAAATTTTCTGTAGGAATCGGGAGAATTCGAAATTATTATACATTCGATTTAATATTCGAGTACGGACTAAAAGGAAAATTCTATTTCTCCCTTTTTTCTTTCAGAGACTTATGTGTAACTCGATTGGCCTTTCGGACGAAAGATTGTCGCCAAAGCAAAGATGTAATACTTGTAACAAGTGCATTGTAACAATCTCATTCGACACCAGCAAAGTGCGCGCGAAACTTTCATTAGGGCTGCCACCGTCCTCTCAATCAGGACAAAGCGAGGAGTACGGCCGCGTTTAGAATTCGCGCACGTCCGCGGAATTCCTCATCATCGGTGAAAATAGAGCGGCGATTTTGAGCACAAAGTAAAACGACGGCTTTTAAGCCGTCACATGTTTCGTGACGCGCGTGCCATTAGCGTCCGATGCTGATCCGACGGATCCTCCGCTTTGAGACGCGCGGCGGTAAATTCCTCCGGACGAGGAATGCGATTCCGTCACTCGCACAACGGCTCCCGATCGGGATAAGATGATCGAACGCGCGATTCGTAAATAATGGTACCTAAGAATAGAGGGGCCGACCTATCCGGGATGGAGCGCCGAATTCCGCGGCTATTCCGCGCTAGCTGGACCCGCGCTTCATCCCCTCCGCCTCGCCGCGGGCTCTCCTTCGATCCCGGCATGAAATATGTCCCGACACGTCGCAATCAGAAAACGCGATGATCGCGTAGGCGCCAATCAAATTTGATCGGTCGCATCGCGATCCGATACCTCTCATTATTGCTTATCGCAATCATCGGCGATAATATGCGCGTTTCGTATCATACATGATACGGGAGCCGTTTCCTCTTTTCTCCGTCGCATTTTTTTCTCTCTCTCTCTCTCCTTTCTCCCCCTCATCCCCCTTCTTCCTCTTACGCATACGTGATGATTTTTTTGCCGGCGTGATTGCGTCAGGTCGGCATATGACATTGCGCCGAAGAGAGCGATAGATAAATTGGTCCGCGTCTCTTCTCCGTCGTTTCGAGAATTAATTCGAGTCGCGTGCTTTGTTGTCAATACGAAAGAACTTTTGTTCACCGAAAACATGAAAAATTAAATAATTTTTTTACATGTAATTTACTTTGGAGAATTATATTTCATTTACAATTGTTAGCTCTTTCATAAATTAATTTTGCAATTATATTATAATAAAATAATATATGCTTTTTTATTAATTGTTCAAAATCTCTCTTCCTTTTTCTTTTTCCTACTCTCACCTACCGTCCTACAGGTCCTCTCGATACCTCTATACCTTTCCTATTGTTATTTCTATTACTAATCCTTCTTTTTCTTCTCTTGTTATAAATTTCTATTTTCTTCTCAATATCTGAATTTCTCTTCTTCTCTTTTTGCTGCTTCCTTTGCTATTCCTTCTAGTCCTACACTCCCCTTCCTCTTCTGCTTCATATAATTTTTATTTTCTTATTCTCCTCTGCAATTTCTTTGTTGTTTCAAATTCTTAATTCTTTCCTTGTATTCACCTCTTGTCTTCTTTCTTCTTCCTTTTCCTATCCTATCTTATCTTATCTCTCTTCTTTATTCTTATTATTTATGCTTTTCATGTCTCGTCATTCTTACCTCTATCGCAACCGTCTATACTCATTAATGCACCATGAATCCTACCTTTTTATATAGAACTTTTTTAATCTTCCTTATTTTTTATTATCTTATCTCTAAATTATTTTATCTCTATTCTTTTACTTTCCAGTATTTATAAGTATTTGTATAAAAATTCCTTTAATTTTTTTAAAATACGTAACTTCAATTTTGTTTCAACTTTTTAAAACTTAAATTCTCAGAATTATGTATATACACAAAGGAAAAAATAATCACGGACAGAAACGAGTGTACAATTCTAAAATTATAAAAGAAATCGAAGTTCTCATTATTCAATAAAAGAATTCGCACGATGCACGTGATGGCAAAGCTTCCCTTCCCTCTCTCTCTATCTCTCTCTTCTTTTTCTCCTTGTCTAGCCGCGTTAGAATTCGAAATGCGTAGTATCACATCATATATCACATCATAATATTGTAAAATATTGTGTCGTAATATCTATTGCGAATGGATATCGTAATTGCGTCGAGTTGCGCGAAAAACGCGATCATTCAGCCTCGTCGGCGGACAGCGAAGAACGCCGGGGCGGAATGGAGATAAAGAGCCCGTGAAGAGGCTGTCGCCGAGAAATAAAGCGGTAGAAACGAAGGAGGAGGAAGAGGAAAAAAGAGATAAAGCAGGGTGAGAGAGGAGACGATAGTCTGGAGCCAAGCTGGCTAACGCGAGAAGGGGCTCGCGCCGTAATGGTTCGACCGAACTATCTTGGTGGAGAGGAAGAGGCTCCCCGCGTGATTAGAGGTGGGGACGTCTGAGCTTATAAGACACGATGATCCCCGCAAGAGACCGAGAATCGATAGTTCGCAAAAGTGAGAGATCATTCTAGAAGCACAAAAAGGCGAAAAGCGAGGAGAAAAAGAAAGAGACAGACCGAGACATACACGAAAGTATCCAAACGAACGTGAATTAATTTAAAATAATCACCCGCGAATTGGTCGTGTACATAAGGACAGACTTATATAAGGCAGCCGATCTTTCTTTACGCGTGCTGCGATAAACTCGTGCGGATCATCGACCAGGAAGATTCGAAGGAAGCAGAAATTTTAACGATCGATATTAACTATTTGAAGAATTTTGTCAACCCTTACGACAGCGATAGTAAGTATCCTTCGTGAAAATCGCTTCGACGAAATCCGAGCTGAGACTCAGCTTTGCGAAAACAAATTTCGCGATGACTTTCACGAAAAATGTTTGCGATAAGTTCCGACAGAGAGTCAAAGTTAAGAGCTTTGGATCCTGGATCCAATTTCGCGGTATATCTTTCGCGAAAGAAAATTCTTTATTAAATAAGCGATAAGAAAATAAAAATTGAATAATTGTTAATAATTAAATGTGTGTTTAAAATTAATAATTAAAATAATAAACGTTTTTCGCAAACGTTTGTCGAAAAATTCACAATATTCATTCGATGACTCGAATAAGTTTTTCAAAAATATGATACTTTTTTGATTTATTTAAAAAATTATCAACATATTCACTCATATTTATTCAATATTTAATATTATATGTTCGCATATTTATTTAAAATAAAAAAATGTGTTCGACATATTTATTTAAAATAAAAAAATAGATTTTATTCATGATTAAACATTTTTTCTCTCTTGTCATTATGCGTTATTTTCTCTGTTTGTTATTCACAAATAACTCAAATCACGCGTGTCGCAAAGAACATCCGGACTTTGAATGATACGGTTAGGGATGGGATTAAGTTCAACATGTATTTAAAAATCCAACTTAAATACAATAATCAAGTTTCATTTTCTAGGATAATATTCATAAGAAATAATATTTCATTGTACTTGCAAAGTAATCGATCTCGATTAGTTTCAAATTTTAGAATAAGTATCTAAAAAACTACTTGATAAACAATTTTCGAATCTTGCAAATATGTATTCTAATAAATAGTTAATGAGTAGTTTTTATTATAAAGAATCGAATCTTTTATAAATAATACTCGAATTCTAAAAATAGAGTAGTATAAAGAATATAATGTTAGTATAAAAAATAATTTTTTTATTTTGTGTTATACTTCTTACTGTTTGCGAAAGTTTTAAATGGCAATAAAATAATATATTAAAATAATTGTCGCTTTATACAAACGTTTTGTTTCGAAAATAAAATTTTTTGTAAAGTACTTGAAAGATTCGAGTCTACTTGGAAGTAACACTCTTGTTTCTCGGGATTTCATAGAGTATTCGAACCTATTTCGTCCACGTTCGAGACTATTTATAAGTATTGCTTTTATTTATTTAAGTAATCATAAGAATTCGAAATTACGCCAAAAGATTCGAATCTATTTATAAAATACTTAATCCCATCGCTAGATATCATGTTCCGAAAGGGGATGGATGTCCGCGAAAGAAGAAGACTTGGTTTCTTGCGAGCCAGTTTTTCGGGTAACACGCTCGTAAAGAGAGGCCGGTTTCGCGGCCTCTCTTTCTTTTCGTCCGTCCGCAGATAACCCCGGTAAAAATTTTCCATTTAGTGTGGCCCTCGCGGTGCCTGGGTCCCATTCACGACCGCTTGAATGATTAATGGTTTCCTTGTATCCGATTCCGGTATCATATCTAACCGCCGCTCCGGGGTCTCGCCCCTTCGCCTCTGAGAAAAGCGTGCGTGAGAAAGAGGGAGGGAAGAAGAGAGGAGGAGGAGGAGGAGGAGGAGGAGAGAGAAACTTCGCGAAAAGAAGGTCTCGCGAGGAAGAGAAGACAGGGGAAGAGGATCGCAATGGAATGAGAAATAAAGCAGCGCAAAGGCGCGGGAGCTTCGCGGTTTCGTGGGGGTGGGCAAGAGCGGGGGAGGCAAGAAGATAGATCTCGCGGTGTTTACGCAAAGAGCAAAACATCGGACCGCGCTTGTCGATATTCCCCATTGATGGGATCGGCTAAATATTATGCATCGCGGTTCGCTCGCTCGCTCGCTTCGCCCTCGTTTTCGTCTCTTCTTTGTCTCCGCGTAACACGCGACCTACGACGTACGAGATCCCGTGATTCATTCTGGTTTATTCCTCTGTCTCGTGCGAGTTACGTCTTGCCTCCGTCTCTTTCTGCTTGGGAGCGAGAGCGAGATAGGGGAGGACGTATCGCTTAATGGACCGTTCGAGTCCTAGCAAAAACACATCTTAAGCTTCTTTTTAAGACCTTTAATCTTCTTCATTGACGGAGGAATCAACCCCTCGGCATGATAGAGATGTAGGCGCGGTAAAGAGAGAGGAAAGATGAGAATGAGACGTAAGCGTGAAGGAAAGTTTTGTTGCAAAGAGCTTCATTTACCACAGCACAAATTCTGATGCGAATTAAGACTGCATATTTTGGTAGGTGAATTTTCAGTACGATTTGCCAGTCATTGATGGTAAACTGATCAAATCTTTCACTAAAAGCGACAGATAATTTCGTAATATATTCTTAATTAACTTGCAATACAATACAAAAATCTATGTCGGGTATACCATTTTTTTTGTTTAAAAAATAAATTAATATCGCAAAAGAAAGAAAAAATCTATAAAAATCTCGAAACCTTCTCAGGTTTTCATTGTTTTGTATAAGATATCTTTATCATTTTTTATAAGTAAAGTTTTTAAAGTCTTTAAAATCTTTAACGTTTTATGAATATTTAGATTAGTTGTCTAAACGATCGAACAACTTTTGATGGACCGCAAGAGCAAGTCTTTCATAATGAGAGAAATCTGACTGAAGAAGGACGTCGTGTCGCGTGGATTTCGAAAGAGATTCACGTTTTTTGCCCAAAAATGAATCCGATATCACTATCGAGCCGCATTCTAACTGTAAACTCATATTTCCGGTCAAAAAATCGTAAATTATACATCTCACGATAAGTTATGATAAGTCACATGGCCAGCGGAATGATGATTTCGTTTAACATACTGCCGACGAGGGCAAAATTTTTAATTCGCTGCAACTTGGAAAATTTGCCGCATATCTGCATATAGTGTAAATATTCGATTCAAGTCTAGTTAAGAAAACAAAAAAATTATTATCAAATTTCGCATAAAGATTAGTATCTCATATCCTCATTTTTTTTTTAGTTTAAATTTTTTTTAACTCTTCTCATCGGTCTAAGGCAAGGCGGAATATTCACGAGTTTTATATTTTTTATAAAAATATGTAAAGCCGATTCTACAATAACGTAAACATAGTCGTAAGTGATTGTAAGAATTGACCAATTACAGTTGATTATTCTCCTCAGTCAAATGTGGGGAGAATGATCGACTATAATTGATCAATTCTTGCAATCACTTACGACTACGTTTACGCTATTGTAAAACAGCCTTTAGGATATGATATCAAATATACGATAACATTCTTCTTCAATCACTCGTTACGAAACGAAAGTCGCCTGCTCGTTTTATGAAGTATCGATGACTTTACGACTCATCGATAACTTCATCTTAATACTTTTAGAACACTTTCTTAATACTTCTGCAGAATGGCAAAAGGAGAAGAATCGATTTAGACAAAAAGAAAAAACATGGTTTCATTTAAAGAAACAAAAGAAGGATGATATTCCAAAAGAGATCCGAACTCCGAATCTCGAAAGACCAGAAAAGAATTTATCAGTTATCTTTAATAATGTCTGAAAAAATTATACCATTTTATTCAAACGGGATTATATAATAATACAGATAAAAATAATGTATTCTCTGCTGCTCCCTCTTGTAATTCTATCTCGCGAGAAAGAGAGAGACAGTTCGATCACGATTTTGTAAAAAACGAGGCCGAAGGTTCGAAAAAAGATGATTTGCCAATTTGCAGTATTCTCGGTCGGCTTATCGAGGTCACCGAAACGTCTTTGATCTTGAAAGTTATCGCAAATTTATTACCGAATGCACCGAATAATGTGAGATGAACTCGATTAAATTATAATTAAAGCTGCTGAATCATTCTTGCCTCACATCGACAATATTATCTTCTGCTCAAAAAGTATCCGAAATTGTTAAATAAAACACAAATTGATTTATTTAATCGAATAAATTTATTTTGTCCTTCGAAATAGCTCCTATTCTTTGCGTATGTACCAACGTTTATTCGTTCTTCAAAACATTTTTCATAAACCAACCGTTTTCGTTTAAATAGGCAATTCCTGATATTTTTCGAGCAGAAGATATTAATTATTTACCTATCAATTCTCGAACAATTCATCGAACGTTCCTATAGGGGGTGTCATAATTCATGGTATGATCAAAAGAAGGACGAAAAATTCCTCGAGCATAACAGTAAATTAAGGACTAAAATAAAATTTTAAATTCAGGATTTATAATTTAGACTATTTAGAAAAATCGTTTCTCAATTTTCAAAGATTTAATTGCAAAAAACTCGTTTAGAAAAGATTTAATCCAGACCCTGAATTTAACTTTTAATAGCGGATTATTTCTTTTCGGAGAGTGTAATAATTTTTTTAATCTGTATAATTAGATAATATCAATATATCGATAATATAATAACATAAATAACACACGTAAATAACTTCTTTCTCGTCGCAAAACTGTTCAGCTAAAATCCCTTGATTTAGTGGGCGTTTGATCGTTCGAACGTTTATTCATTTTGACAGATAAACGAAATACTGTATCTTGATCTTGTTAATATAAAAGAAGTACTTACCTCCGAGTGATCCTTTCGTGAACATCTTCTTAATAATCGCAGTCTTGTCGGTGTAGGCGTCGACGTCGGCGACGTTGCTGCATACGCGTCGAAATTCGCGAAAGAAATCGTCCTTTGATGGGACTTTGCTCTTTCTCTCCTTATCCTTCTCCTTACTTTTCTCTTTATCCGTTGCGATCTTCTTCCGATCTGAAGTAGCCTTCGCAGTTTTTCCCAAAGAATTATCAGAAGAGGAAGTCACTTTACGTGGCGTTGCGGCTTTTTTCGAGCCCTTACCCGGCGCTAGAAAGAGAAATTAACACCAAAGGCCATTAATTTATTGTAATGCGAAGTAATTAATAATTCTGATATGAACAAGTTCGGCTAAGTCAGAACCGCATTATTAATTTTATTTTGCTCATTTTTTATATCGTCACGATATTACTGCGTGTTTTATAATCTTTCCGTATTGTATTCTTTGATATGTATTTTTTTTAACTTAATATTGAAAAAAAATTAATATATTAATTATTAGTAAAATCATATTAATCGTAAAACTGATAAAACGCTAATAAAATTTTCGTCCCGAAGATGATCATTAATGGCTCAAAGTGACGAAAGTTCTCGACAAAATTTCCTTCCTACACGTTTGTACACGTCGGAAATAATATCCACCTTCGCAAAACGATTTCTAATTACAGGATGAAATTACACAGTAGAAATAACGCAATATAACACGTTGTAATCTTATATCTCAATATCGATGAACTTTTCCACCCCCGAGGTAATCTCTCTCTCATAAGCGTCGAGCTTCTTTGGAACTTTCCGTTGCAAAGCTCCAATCGTAAGGGAGAAAATCTATTAGAATTCGCGCAAGTTTCAAAGAGAAAAGCCGGAAAGTCTTTGAATGATTTCTCCATGGGGCGACTTCGTCCTCTCGAGATAATACGACGGAGAATACAATCGACTACATGCGAATGTTAATTCATTTCGAGAAATCAATAGACGCTGTGGCGGATCCGCAGATAAGCTAATGAAGCTCAAGTTTCGATGTGCAGGATGTCCCAAAAAGATCTCAGATCCTTTTGAGATATTCCTTCAATTCGGAATTAATTTTTCTTCAAAAATATGTAACAATAATTCACGAATCACATCGCGATTGGTAACAAAAAAAGGGTTAATGTACAATTTTCATAAACTTAACCCTTTGCATGAGGTCAACGAATCACCTTTTCCTCAGTTTTGAATTATTTTGATGAATTTTTTGGCGTTAAGTACCGGTTTTTTGTTTTCGTAGAGTCCCTAGGATATGAACAAATGTAAAAAAAGCAACAATAAGTTTTTATCTGCATAATGACTATAAATAAACAAATAGTCAAAATTTGTGCTTTTTATGAAAAAAATTCATTTTCTATTAAATTATTACCAATAACGAAACGACAACTTAGGCACTTATTTAAGACACCTTAAAGTATTTTTCAGAATTTTGTCAGATTTTTTTTGCTACGTTGTTTTTATATTATAAATTAATAATTCTTCTATTCAATCTTTCGATTCTTCGGTGAATTGCCCGAGAATGCAGATCCGCCACTGGATAAATCGCGAAGGAAAAAAGAAAAATATTTCGAGGATAATTACAAGATTTTTCGAATGCCTCCAACTTGTCCAGGATGATCTTCCTGTCGTCGTCGGACAATTGCTCCCAGCCCTTCACGTCCTCCGCAGGATCGTCGATCCTCTTGGTGCTGGCGCGTTGTTTCGCGAACGCGTCGAACAGGCAGGTGACGTGGTGCCAGACCGGCATCAATTTGCCGTCCGAGAAGAAGCTCGTCACGTATTTGCCGATCCGTATCTCACCCTTCTCGATCGCGCACTTGCACCTCTTGCATTTCGCGCGGCCGGTTTTCGCGCGCTCCACGGCGAACGGTTTCTCCTCCTGCTGCTGTTGATCTTCCTCGTCACTCATGATGCGATTGGGCAAATTTAGGGATAACAAATAATGGAAACTCTATTCCTGAATGAAAGAAAAAAATAACCTTTTTTTATACAAACAATAAAAAAGAGTTACACGATTATTGAATCGGAATATAAAATTCGTTCGTTCGAACAGAAATGAATTCACTTCGATAAATAATGCGTTAGTCGGCTCGAGGCAATATAATTTGAACCCATTAATTTATTAATAATTTTAGAAGCAGAGAACTTATTTATGATACAAAGAAAAATACGGTAAATTAGAATAAAACGTTATTAATTGTTCAAATTGATTTTCTCAAACGAAGCCCCACTTATTCCACGTTTCTTCGCATAGAATTGTTGCTTTCCCTACATCGTTAATTACAAGACGCCTCCGTGTAAATTACCATATGTGTATGTTATATTAAATACTTCGCGAGCGTTCTCGTAGGATTTCCGCCCATAGCTTTCTCTCCCTTTCTCTCCCTCCTTCCACCCTCTGTTTTGCACGTTACAACGTGCAAACGCGCATAAGCAAGGTACAGAGATCAATCGCGAATCTATCACGAATATACTATTCCCCAGCTAACTGTGCATTAATTTCGCATTCAGCTCCTTCGTAAAGATGGAGCGAATAAAACGAGGGTGCAGTTGCGCAAGCCGCCATTAGATAATTACCCCCAAACAGGCGCATAGCACAGGATTCCCCATTGATATATGTGAATATATATATGTATATATATGTAATGATCGATTTTGCATTCAAGAGCGATCTTTCTAATATTGATGATCGTGTAAAAAATCGAATGTAATGCGAGAAACAATCTGTCCTTCGAAATTCATTTCGAATTCTGTGATCGAAATATCAGTCGAATTTTCGTCACGAGAGACTAGAGGCCTTCCGTCTCTTATACCTTGCTTTATAGAACAATTTCAATTTATAGAAACGCGTTGGCAGACATGGGCGAAATATCGAATTGTATAGACAAAGCCGCCGCAGCCTATGCAGCTCGAGATGTCGAAAGCTTACGTACAATATTAATAATCTGTTAAACCCTCATTAGAGAGAGATTCGAGCACAATAATCCTCGGAGTAGCTCATGCTTTAAATAGCAATTTCATCTCTCTCTCTCTCTCTCTCTCTCTCTCTCTCTCTCTCTCTCTACCTTTTGTTTGGCGAAAAGCCGAAATCGAGTGGGACGATCGAGTGAAGTCCCGCTGCATCTTATCCGCTAACGCATATCGGGAGGTCGATCGAGCTCGAGATTTTATTTTCTCGGATTTATTTATTCACAGAACTTAGAATTTCGTCAGACGCGGGACCTCATGCGAAGAGGAAGATAAGAAAGAGGGAAAAAGGGAGGGAGGAGGACAGAGAGAGAGAGAGGAATCTTCTCATCGAATCTCGATAACACTCTTCCTCTCCGTATCGCGCGTGTGCCCTCGTCACCCCCGTGTCGCGATAAGAAGCGATCTCGAGTGTCACCATCCGCCCGCGACGTAGGACCGAGCGTTGCTAAATGTTCTAATTATAAGCATTCGCTCATCAGCACTGATTTATGATCGGAGATGTGCGCATTTTCTCGCGATCGACGCCGCAAATCGCGATCCGCGTGATCCTAAAGCGCAACCCTCCTCCTTCCCCTCCTTCCCACGCGTCCCCCCTAAATTTCGCCGATAGAATTCGGAGCAGAATGTGCGCAGGCTAGTCCGAGACCGCCTGACGTTGGTCTGTTTTCATTGCGTCGAATCTATCGGCCTTATAATGCGCGTCATTTTCTTCGTCATCGTCGCAGTGATCAGCGCGTCGCAGTTAAATCGCGTTAAAAATTTCGCGAGGGAGACGCGCGGCAACGGGCGGGAGTATTCGAACCAGATTCCCCGTTGGAATAATAAAGACACATGATACGCGGATCAAAGATTTTTTCATTTCGCAAATATGGCCGATGAATGTTGATGTCATATCAACAAATTGAAATGATTTTCACGCGATACAACGAGAAATCGCAATACGTAGTGATCCGAATCATTCGATTCTTTTCAAAATCTTTGCATTCAAATCAATGATAATATCGCACATTTTTCCAATTAGGTAAAACAAAGAGAAATCAAATTAAACAAGCACGACTAGAAACAAAACATTTATTTATTATATTAATTAATAATAAAATATTGTAAGCTGAAGCTTACGTAGCTTACGTAAAAAATTCTTGCATAGGCTTTAAAAAAAAAAATTTCAAAGATTATTGCTTTAATTATTTTTTAAATTTACGTTTAAAACAGGCATCTTTTAACATTCGCGTGTTGAAAATTGTTTGTGCTGCTAAATAAAATTACAAGTCATAAACGCGATTTGACATGACGAAGGGTCTCACTGATCCGATTGGGCAATGGAATAAGGAAAATCGAAAACCGCCCTTTGATGCTGAAACGTCATCCTGCAATTCCGCGATCGAATTTTCCTTGGATTCTAAGTCGGGTTCCAAGAATCGCGATGGTTTTAATTGCGCGGTCAAGGATAACCGCGTAAACAACAAACGCACGTGGGATATGCTTCGCGCGCGTATTTTTCAGCGAAGAAATCAAGGTGCACGGAGCACAGGGGGTGGCGAGCACCCCTTCTTCTTCCGCGTCGCGTCGAACATCTATTACAGGGCGGAGAGCGACACATAGGTGCGGAGGAGGATACCTGCGCGCGAGTATAATAGAGGGTGCACAGCCCTTTGCCGCTCATTCCACCACCGCGTCTCGTACTGTCGATATAGAACGCGAGTTCTCGGCGAGGTTCGATCAGAGTAAGTTTCGCTCGCCCGATCGCGTCCTGGCTGGACCTCTGCGCGCGGCGTTTCGTCAGCATCCCTCATCCCTTAAATTAAACGGACTTTAAACAAGTAAGGAGAGAAATGCGATCGAGGCAGCTGGATATCTCGGTGTCTAATAACATTTTTGTGTAAGTTTTAAATATCTTCCAGTTCTGTAAACTTGATTGCATTTCAAGTCCGACAGTATTCGGCGCGCAGTTTACAGAGCTGGAAAATGTTTAAAGTTTACGCAAAAATTATTGTTAATCATCAAGATCCAGCGTCAACGATTTTTGGCGCTTCTCTACTTACTTGTTGTTATCCTCAGCGGTTTAGTTTAACTTGTTATTGTTCAGCAGAACTGTCGAAGATTAATTTGATTAATTTCCTATCCTTGTTTTCAGTTAGTGAGGAATTATTTTGATATTATTTGAATATTAGGATCATATTCAATATATTTTAAAAAAATATTCTATACTGTATAATATAAAAAAAAATTATTAGAAAAAAATGACTAGCGGAGCAAAATCATTGGCAGTTCTGGTGTTAAACGGGATTTAATCCAATTCTCGGTTTATCAGACAAAAATTGAAATTATCGGATGGATTCAGTTTGTTTTCAGTCATTTCTCATTTTAATTTTCTTGCTGAAAATTCACCAATTTCATCAAGTTCGATCGGAATGTATCAAATTCCGACGTGAACATTTTCCGTCATCCTCGGTTCGATTCAATTAAAAAACACTCGCCGATTGTTAACTCCGCGCCATAACTCCTAATAAATCGTCGGATCGCAAGTTTTTGCGTCGAATTGATTTCTAATCGTTTTGTTTGCGACACGGAGACAAGCGTCGCAGTGCGCTCGTTCTCGCGGCCGGCAAATAATGGCGAAATCGATTTAGAATCTATAAATAATCGTTAAATGCGACGCATCTCTTTCTCTCTCTCTCTCTCATCGAGCGATAGCGATCACTCCGTCGTGATCATCGATTTCTAGTATTCATTATTATTTTTCTCATTATTATTTTCTTCTCAGCGTTGTTATTATCATCGTGACGCGCGACGTGTCCGCATCTGTCACTATCGGTTTTCCCATTATCATCATATGTGACGTACGATATCGCATAATTTCGTACCCGATAGTTTGGCCGCGGTCCCGCTACCTCGTGCACTCGA
The DNA here is from genome assembly GCA_037157785.1 of Cephalotes varians. Classification (NCBI taxonomy): domain Eukaryota; kingdom Metazoa; phylum Arthropoda; class Insecta; order Hymenoptera; family Formicidae; genus Cephalotes; species Cephalotes varians. Next base: position 1,860,278 of record JANQDE010000006.1, on the reverse strand, counting down.
TTTTACTTCGTTATCACGTGACACGCAACCCGTCACGCGATAACGCCGTATCGGTCAAGAGGATAATCCGCGATGACCTCCCGGGAGACCCTCGCTCGCGGATCGTATCAAATCGCCCGTCCGTTCTTCGTCCGGTCCTCCCCCTTGCGAGAGATTCGGTGCCCCGTCTGTGACGGGGCAAAAAATCAATTAGCCAGCGCGAGACCATCGTCGACGACCGCGCGCGCAGCGCGAACACGCGGATAACCCGCGAGGACGTTTTATCTCTCGGTCGGCGATGAGAGAAACATCACGATACATGTAATACAATCACCGTGTGTTTTCTCCGCGTTTTCTCAATCTCGCCGTTCGCGATGTACAACGCGCGTTGACTTCTTTCTGATTGCTTTGACTTGTTTCGCGCTTATTTGTGCCCCCCTCCCCCCTCATTTTGCTACACATTTTTCTCTTTACACGATCTCAGGAAGTCTGTCAAAAAAAGAAAGGATCTCTTATTCCGATCTCGACGGGACACTTTCTCGCTTTTCTTTAGAATATCACGACCATTCCGACAACTTTCTGACATAAAACAAACGTAAAATTGCATTTTGTATACTTATTTGAATACTTATTTGCAGATTTCATAAAGAAGTAACATTAAATCAAATCTTTTATATATGATAATAAAACTCTAATAAATATTCGTGTAAAAGTTCGGATCCACTACTACGTTTAAAAGTTATTTATTTACCTAAAACTGTAGCAAAATATGATCATTTCGCTGTATAAGTCACTATAAATCAAATTATTTGTTGTTTTGTCTTTTGCAGTATTTATGACAAAAGACGTATTTATGATGACAAAATTTTTTGTCGTTCAATTTCGATAACTTTTAATTAATATTGTACAGTCAGATCTTCCAGCAAAATCGTTTTTCCCATGCGTAATTCTTCCATAATTATTTATTCTATTCTTATCTAAATCACCTTCCTCCCTCATACAATTTCTCTACCAATCGTCATTAGAATCATAATTCTTGTAACAATAATCTCTTACGAGAGATACCTATAATTCTCTATATTATTTTTATTTTCTGTACGAGCATGCTTTTTTCTCGTTTCCGCAGAAAGTACGAAACACAAGGGAATGACGAAAAGAGGTAATCGACGAGCCGCCGCTAGGACAAGCTTGTCTCTGCTGGCGGCATTCGTGCTGGCCTGTGTTCTGAGCAACAGCGACAGGGCCCACGCATTTCCGCAACCGGAGCCGCAGCCAGCCGGTGTCTTCTACGATTCCGACGAGGCGGAGAATATCGTGAGTACAACGTAATCGACACCAGTGACATTTCTTCGCCAACAACCGGCGCTTAATTCGAAAAAATCATCGATTTTAAGACTGATGTCGATACAATCTTGCTGAGTTCGCATATTCATGATGATTTCTAGCAAGAAAATGATCCAGACGAATACCTGTATCACAAAATTGAACATAGAATTCTTAAAATCTCGAAAGCTTTTCTATTGTTTTCTATTCGATAGCTAATCGCATGACGCGGCTGCGTTGCAAAGCAGCTTTGCACTGTGTATTGTAAGATTCTTCAATATGGTTGGTTATACATTTATATTTAGATCCTGTAAGGAATTAAGGGCAAGGACTAGTCATATTAAAGAATTTTACAACAGTTACAAAGCTATGTTTTCTGCTGAACGTAACCATTGTGTCCACGTGGACATCTTCTCTAAAAAGTACTCATTGACGCGAGCGATAAAGAATTTCATTGAACCGCTAATAAATGAAATAACGTAGAGCATCACGAGCGCTTAATGTAAAATCGCCTTTGTCGCACATTCAGTAATATTGAAAATTAAACCCGGCAAAATTAAAGAGCCGAAGCGGCTCGAACCGTTCAAGACACACGAGAGTCTACACAAAAAAAAGAAATATTATAGCGTATAAATTAATTACATAAAAGCATGTTATTAATTTAATTATCTTTTTGTCGTATCTCTCGATTCTTATTCCTTCTACTCGATGTCGCGCGCAGATGTTGATGAACCGCCTGAGGCAGCTGACGGAGCAGAAACACCGGCTGGCCGAGGAGGAGCACGACATCACCGACGAGCAGATCGAGATTCAAGCGATTCTGGAGGCGAAGGCGCGAGACCAGGAGCGCGCAATGTTGGAATCCGCCAGGGAAGCGGAAGCGGAACCGGAAGCACTGCCGGTACCCGCGGCTAGAACCTACAATCATCAGTCGGCCAAACGACAAGGAATGAAGACGATCAGCTGTGAGTATACCTCGCGTTTCTATTCTTCGTTGTTGCAAAAAGGACTCAATGCAGGCTCAAGTAGACCCCCGCAGGGTCACGCCGGAACGTTCTTGAGATACATCTCCGCGTAAAAGAGAGTAGAGCTATTTGTGACAATAGTCTGTTTTCTAAAGAAGAAAAAGGATAAATCACACGAGTCTCGGTAAAAATTAAAATTAATCGATAAGCGGATAAAGATACGTCAACGAAGCTTTTCACAGAGCACATTTTTATTTCGAGGGAACATCCTCAGGAAGTCCTCTGAATGTTTTTAGACGTTTTTAGGACGTCTTGATCTGTACAGTTACAGACGAATTTTCTGTTGTCACGTGGGACAATTCGAAACCTTAATCTCATTCTTCCCAAGATTAGTCAACTGGATCCTGAAGATCGGGAGATTATGCCGTGTACGTTTCGGGAAATCTCGGGGAGAATCTTTTTCATTTTTCAGGAAGGTGGTCGAGAATATGTTCCTCTTTATTTCGGAATGGGAGAGGAAAACCCCAGAAAATCTGAGAGAGCGTTTCTTAGTTATCGTTAATTCTATGATAAAATCATCTCACGCAACAGATGTGCGTATTTCATACACGTATATATATGGCAATCTGCGATGCATTCGATTAATCAAAGGCGATCATCAATGACAAATTGATTAGAGCAATTGGCGCAAGACGTATCACGTGTCTTTTTCTATCTCTCCCTCCTTTTCTCTTTCTCGCGCGTATCTTTCTTGATTGATTCCTTGAAATTGATTCCTCGAAGGGAGATCACAGATTTTTCGATCGCTAAATTTTTCATTTAGCTTCGTTACGTAACAACTGTAACGATATTTAACACAATTACGTTCGTTCGTCAAATACGAACCCAATTTTTTCCATTTACAGCAGAGATAGTACGTGATGTTTAAAAATTAAGTGTATTTATTTAAATACAAACTTCGAAAATATTAATACATTTAATACGCACGATAAAGGCTGTGTTTAGTCGAGAAAAGCAGCTTTGCAACTGTTGTAAGCTACTTTAATATGATTGATTATATTTCAATCCAGTGCGAAACTAAGGGCAAGAATTAATCACATTAAAAAATCTTACAACAGCAGTTGCAAAACTGCTTTTTTTGAACGCAGCTAATAATTCTGATCCAAACAGTCTTTTCACTAGAAGTATGTACGTGCACAAATTAATTCGCTGCTTTTAGTCTTAATCAGTTTTGGAAAGCAAATATTTTCTTCACCGTGGCCTCGAAGTGTCATTCGTTGCGTCTACAATACGCCATGTGACATAGAAAAACAAGCGATCCAAGAATAATAAAAAAAAAATATGATGATATCATCGATATATCAATATAGATGTTGCATTCTTTTCGCATTTCAATTAAAAAAGAACGCGACTGAAGAGTCGAGACGATCTGTTCTTCGCGAAAATGCTCGTGAAAAACGATACAAAAGATTTCGTGATATCCGAATTTCTTTGTTATTTTTATACATGAATGCAAGTGCATTAATGTATTTTGTACGGGACGACAGTGATTTGCGCTATTTAAAATAATTTTCATAGTTAGTAGTGAAGAGTTTGTAGAAGTCATTTATCAAAATAATGAAAGACATCTCGTTGCTACACGTTATTGAAACGATACGATGCGACAGCGACGAATAACGGACGCGATTTTTGTTTCAGACATGTCCCTGTGTCACTTCAAGATCTGTAACATGGGACGTAAGAGGCAATCGAAATAAATCTTCGTAAAAGGCAGTCGCGACAAGTTCGAAACGAACGGCGGACGCGGCGAGCAGCTGAGAAGCTAGGAGACTTCATTGTGCTTTAAGAAAACATTAAGTAAAAGATTAATAAAAGACACAGCTTGCAATGGTGAATTAAAAACTGATGTGAAGAAGATAGCAACGATGAGCGGAAGAAAAGAAATAAAATAGTCGAAAACCATCTCTAAAAATCTGATTGTCTTGGACAATAATTGTTTTCCATCGGGAAGTACGATGAAACATGAAAAGGGGTGAGAAAGAAATGTGCAATTTGCGACGAAAGAAACGTGGTTCCTCGATAAAAAAAAAAGTTATCGCTCTTCCTTGCTATCTCTTCAGAATAACGATTGTTACCAGTATTACACAAAACACATACACACAACATATACACACACATACACGCGCGCTACGTTGGATCTACGTGCAGAAAAGTTGGATCTACGGCGCAAAAAGTGAATCACGCGAATCGAAATGTTCTCCAATGTGAGCTTCCATTAGCTGCTTTCAGCAAACAAAGCGGCTCAATGATTTCTTAATATGACTAGTTTCTACATTTAGATCCAGCGAAAAACTAAAAGCGAGAACCAATTATATTAAAGAATCACTAAGCGCTCACTGCTTTGTCTGCTGGCCAAAAATAATGTACGTCGATCCTCATCAAGTTTCTCTATCCTATCCCACCCCTTTCCGGTTACAATGAGGCACCGCGAGTGCAACGTGAGCGTGAGTAGAAAAAAACTGATGTAAAAAAAAATATATACCCGAAACCGCCGAACGAAGGCACCTCGTCCGACTGGTTCGGATGAGAACTGGCGCGAGCTGCCCGACTATGGTTGCCTGGAACTACTGAGATAAATCGAAAAATCAACGACGAGGTACTGTTAAATAAAATTCGCGCGGAACTGGACACGTATTAAGTAACTGTTCGGATTCCAGAATTGTTCAGTTATTCCATAAATTTCTGTTATGTTTTCTAGGAAAAACGGAATAATTTCGATCAGGATCCAAACAGTTCCGCAATACATTTCCAGAACAGCAAAATAATTTCATTAGCAATTTCGTTAGCGACCATCGATATCGACTCTGTTCTGACGACAAAATGTTAAAAAGAATTAAGAAAAATATAAATCGAAGGTCTAATAAAAATTGAATCGAATTTTCATAACGCCGTATATAATTTTACCGATGACACTGATACCGTGATATTGTTGTAATACTGAAGGTCAATGGCATAAATTGATCAGATCTGTGATGCATGTGACATAAGTTAATGTACGTGATAACAAACCAAAGAATTTAATTAATTAAAGAACTAATTAAAAAAACTTATATTCATTATATTCTTTTTGTAAGATGTATGATTATGAATTAATAATATCTCGACGTTCAGTTAACATAATTGATGTATCGCGATATAAAATCGATATTATCGAAAAATTGTATCAATCGGATTTTTATTTTGATTATTGTATAAAACCGAAAAATGCGCAATCGGTATTTTTTTATAATATTTTCATAAACACATTGTTACAGTGTCAACTAACCGTCATGTGAAAACAATTAGAGAAATCGATTATAAATATATTAATATAGCATGTTATAGGCGTTACAACAAATATTGAGCAATCTTATAAATTGCAGTGTAATATTGTAAGAGTAGCTTACTGTAGTGTAAAAGCATCGTGGAGGCGCGGATGTTTCCAACAAGATTACAGTCAATATCGGAAGCGTGATGGATATTAAAAATATAACGAGAAATCCATAATATTATCCTTTCTTTTATGTAGTCTCGAATATTAGTCCGTATTTTGCAAGGAAGAAAAATAGAGAAAATAGGATAAGAAGATTTAAAAGATTCTGTCCACGCTGATTTCAATCTGAACGAGATTGCGAAAAATATATAGAAAAAAGCAAGTATGAGCTACTAATTTATTAACCTTCGATTATGTTTCGAGACACGTTTCGATTACGCGATTGGGTATCTGAAATGCCTGCAAACTCAACAATAACAAAAAAAAAAAAAAACATATCGTTGCTATCGTGTGATTGATGAAATCACAGCTAAATTTGATTTCGTTGATCAATAGCTCGATTTAAGAGACGGACATCTCGACGGTAGAAAATCTTATGAGAGGGAAACTTCTGTTACTTTTTTTTATAGGACAAAAGAAGAAAAGCATCGCTCGGCTTTTATATAAATAATTGATTAAACCGATCGATATATTAAAATCGAAGTCTAGTTGATAGTACCTCGTCGATGGCAAAACACGAAAGATAATGGTTAGATAGTTTCTTTCTTTTTTTGCAGAATCATATTGACCGTTTGGAAAAATGGTGTCAGTTAAATAATTGGGCGGTTAAGTAAGCAATTATTATTTTCGGCGAGAGATGATATATATTGTTGTAACGGAAAGATTTTAGAAAATTTATGAGGTACGAAAATAAACGTGATTTATGCCGAATATTAATGATTGTGTATTTATCGAAATTTATTGAAACGTTCCTAGTAATGTTATAAATACGTTAACCATTGGTCCCCGATATAAAAATATTCCCCGATACAAAAATCTCGAATTTTTCAATTTCACTTTCTCTAGAATGACATTCATTATTTTAAAGAAATTATTTTTAATTTAATATTGCAATTAATTTGACAAATAAATTTCTAAGGAAAAATTCCGAGAGCTTTCTTGGTTCTCCAAATGTTAACAGAGATAAACGTCATTGGAAAGCCGTTGAGAGAGAACAGTACAAGATTTCTGCTATGTTGGATGATATGCATAGACACTTACATTCACCAATCGATGAGAGAAAAAAGACAAAAGAAGAGGAACAACTTTGACCAATTGTGCGCCAGTTATTTAATCGACACCAACCGAACCATTTTCTCGATCATGTAGATCGAATAAGCCTAATAAGCAAATGTGGGAGACGTCAAAAATAGGAAAAAAGAAAGAAGGGAAAAGAAGAGCAAGCCGAATTACGAGAAAAAGCTCTCCTGCTCTCGCGACGTAAAAGGTTTCATGTAACACTAACGGACTACGCGCGAAGAAAAGCAGAAGAGCACGGTCCACTTAACGCTACAAACACTTTGAAGCGTTTGATTGATCAATCAAAAGAAAGAATTTTACTGACCAATCAAAGAATGCTTCATTTTTGTAGCATTGATTGTGGGACGAACTATACCGCGATTAAAGAGCCTTGGAGAGAGCCAACTGATCACGTGATTAATTCTGTGATTGGCCAGAATAATTCTTACTCAAGGTCACGTAATCAGTTAGCGATCCTCTTCTAGGCTCTTTAATCACGACTAATTTCACGCGGGATCAGAAATAGGAAATTTCATCGGCGTCTGATCTCGATCGCGCGTGATCCACGTTAAAATATAGCTATTGACAGGGCCTATATTTATTATTATTATTGCTACCACGCCAATTATTGTTATTATTCCTTAGTTGAGTTAAGCCGAAGGAACGCGCGTGCCAAATCTTTCTCGAAAAACACTATGATATTCACAGCACATTCTCTCATCCAAGGGATGTCCTGAGAACAAGAATCCTCTGAATGTTTTTAGGACGTCCCTTGGAGGTTTGTGCTGTATGAGATTTAACGCGATGTTATCAATTAATACAGTTGCCGATAATATTCGCTATAATTTCGATTTGCGATGTATCTCGAGTATATTTCAAGTATATCTCGCGAGAATCGATGGAGAAGATGATTAAAGAGAACTCGCGTTCCTTCGTTATTTATGAATCGTCGCAGCCGTTTCTTCGAGAGATACGCAACCGCTTCATATTTATTTTTTAACTAACGAATATCTTGTAGAGCTTCGTGGTGTTATCCTCCTCCCCTCTCCATGAATTAATCCTCTTGCATTTAACTCGTGATCTGCCTATACTTCCTTTTTCTCCCTTTGCATGTCGATTGAGCGCACCTTTGTGGGTCCGATTCTTTCGGAGACTCGAGAAGGAAAAGAAGAAAACGTCCCGTTACGAAAATCGACGCATGTACCTCGCGCAAGTAACACTAGCGATAATAAACTGTGTGTCATCAAAGTCTCTCCTCGTTTTGTTTATCCCGATTTTTTATATCCCTGGAGAACTCGAGAGGGATTCAAAATATTTCCCCTCGCTATATATTCATTCAAACGCGATTCAAAAGTAACGTATTTCGTTATAAGTGGAACGGGGGTTGCTTCGAAGATGGTTTTCGGAAAACGAGTTGGAATTATGTGCAGCAGCGCACTCCCAGGAAAAAATTATATATATAGACATATTTTACATATAATCATATATAAAATGTCAATAATTGTATATAATTTTACATAATTTTATAATTATATATGAAACATTTTTTTCCGAGTTGCAGTGTTTTATAATAAAAGCGATCGCTTTGGAGGTCGAAGCTGCAATTCCTTCTTCAACGACATTAAAGTTAACGTTTTAACGATCACAAATTTTGCGATAACGATAAATAAAATTAATTTCTAAGAAACTGATTTGAAAAAAACGTTTAGTGAAAAATTGAGAATTGGAGAATTGAATGAGCGCACAAGAAGACAAATCGGAAAGTGCATCGTTGCGCCATCCATGACGACGATCGGAAGCGAAACGCGAGGAAGAGGTAAGCACGCGGATAATAAATACGTGTATTTACTTTATCGACGGAAATAAACATGATTTCGCTCTTCGCTCTTTGCGATTCACGAGAAGAATACATAACAGGGACTTAATACGGTCAATAATACTGTCAATATTGTTACAAAGATTAACAATATTATTAATCTGTGTAATTAATATTGATGAATTATTGTAAAATATCGTTTTTAATCCGAATTTCTCGATTCTCGAGCATCAAATTGTTTCGTAGTAGAAGATATTCCTTAAAATATTTGTTGATACTGACAGTATTATTGACCGTGCAAGATCCCTATAAGAAATATTATTGTGAAACAATTAGGGCTTCTATGCATACATTTAAATATTTAAATATTCGGATATCCAAACTCGATTAGATCAATTCGATCCAAAAACATATTTTAAAACCACACTTCGAATTGTTCGAGTAATTCGGATATCCGAGTTTATTTAAATCCGAATTTTTGCTCGGATTTTTTTACGCGCGAAATTCAAATCACATTGATTCACAACAGAAGTGACAAAATGTCGTCAGCCATATTGGATTTTCACGAAATGAGCCGAATGTGATTGGCTGTCCGCTCTTGTATTCTTTCCATCATAGAAAAAAAATGTTACCGAGACGTTGCAATAGATCTGTACGCGTTGCTTGCACTTTTTGCACTCGGCACTTTCGTTTTCTCTCTCTCTCTCTCTCCACGCCCAAATGCACATTTATCTCGCTTTAAGTGCAAAAATTTTTGGGGATTTCGAGCAACGCGAACAAACCTATTACCGTCCGCTAGCGCGCTTTGAAATTAATAAAGAAACTAGAATGTTAAATGCAGGAAACCTGAGGGCGACGTTCCTCCCTAGTCGGGCGAGATAACCTCTTCGACTGACGTGTTCGCGCGTCGCGCTGCTCCTCTCGACATCCGTGTTTCACGTTTCCGTCCGTAAAAGTCGGTGAATGACGAACGGCGAATATTTATCGAGATAAAATACGGTTTCAGTACCGTCTTACGACAAGACAAGGTGACTTTGCGCACACTGCGGCACGATAAGGTTACGGATACGACGCAAATGTGCGTTCACCCACGATGAATTTGATATCGCTCTCGCGCGGACTGTTTACCAGCTTATAGTGGTCGCACTGCTCCCAGCCCCAGATGATTTCAGATGAAAATCCTACGTACGATTTTCTGAAAATTATATCATATTTTTTTGTTACATCTGAAGGTCAAACGTAAAATAATTTTGTATACATTCGCTGATAAATGCAGCAGCGAAGTTTTATTTCGCAAAAAATTTTTCATGTATTTTTACAAAATATCACGTAATTACAAAAAAATGAATTTAAATATTAAGATTCGACGAGTGAAAATCTGATTCGTATGGAAGCAATCCAAATGATTGTAAAGCTTAATCGCGTTGAAAATATTACAAATGTTTATTATTATTATTGTTTATTTCAAGTATCTCGAAATAACAAAGTATTTCATTGTATAAAACACTTTGCGATAAACTCTCTGAGTAAACAAGCGTATTAATGGAAGTAACAATTCTCGTAAGTAAAAAAGTAGAAATAAAAGACGCAGCATAAGATTATTCATCCGTGTTCAAGTAAAATGATTTCTTGAACCCAAGTGTTTTAAAATGAAAGTAAATAAAGTGTATTTTAGAGTATTCGTTTAGTTTTGTGCAAAGATTAATTTAGAGATCCGTTATTTTTGAAAGTACGATATTGAATAAATACTGAATCAACGTTCGTGAATATCGAATTTTTGACGTTGAATCTACATTTCGCAACATTCATATAGTTGTAATTCTACGTTTTGAAGATATCGATTTAACGTCTATTAATATCAATTTGTTCGATGTTGTTTCAACGTTGCAGCAACAATGCATTAACAGACAATGTAGAAAAATCGACACAGGTTCAACAACGTTGAAAAGATACTTTTAACATTTACCATTGCAACGTTTTAGCGACGTCTTTCAACACTCAACGGGTTCTTTCCTGTTTCTCATTTCCATTTCTTCGTGGCACGGACAAAGCACAAGCAAAATCGCACTTGCAAAAATCCGGTTAAGCTTTGTGTCCACGATGCTGGAAATCGATCCGAGATCTCGAACGGGGACAGAATTGACCAATCGAATTACTCGAATAATTCATACTTTACTCCCGATCGCGCGATACTTCACACAGCATCGTGAAGCACAGCGGCACGGTGAAGCGACTACGATCGCACGATGGCGACGATGACGGATCTTTCGCCGCACTGACTGCTTCATCCGCGTTTTCTGCGCTTTGAGCGAAAGATGATAGTAGCTGACGTTTTTCAAAACGATTACTATCTTGCGTAATGAGAATAAATGAGAACGAAATAAAATCGAGAACGGAACCGCGAAAATAGTGCGAAATATGGCCGCCGTCCGTCCGCCACTCGCGCGATGCAATAAATCTCGCGAGATATGTGCCGATGCGCGAATCTCGAATTTGTATCACACGATTGACGAATCCCGAGCCGAGCACGGCTATAATTATAGCTTGTAATTATAGCTGTACTTACTGATTAAAAGCATCCTGCCATTCTATCCGGAGCTCCGTCCAGTTTGTACTCGCGACGTTCCTTTACTGATCGACCTATTCGAAAATGACGCTGACAACTTCACTCCGATGCCACGCGACGCTACTAATAGGGTCAAATTAAGTCCAATTCAAACGAGATGAATTTATAAATTTAATATTGTATTCGCGCAGTGCATCTCTGCAATTTTTAAGTTATTAAACAATTAGAAATTTATAATTCTATTCATTGATATAATGTTTTATTATTCGACACGTTAACTGCCAATTAAATTAATCGGAGTTCGATCAAATCATCCTAAAACAGCATAATACGTTGATTTTTATCTTCCTTGCATTGATGTTGCCAAAGTGAAAACAAAAAAAGATATCAAGAGAATCCTAATTATTCCCATTTGTGTAAAGTTGACAATCAATTAAGCCGATATTCAGTCGGTTCTATGAATATCAGCCTTAAATAATTTTCGTTTGTATTTCGTATAAAAAAATTATCATTTTTACACTGTCGGTCGACATGAATAAATTAAACAAAGTTTTTGTATGAAATTTTTAGTATTTTGTATCACATTCTTCTCTTCCGTTTTGTATTAAGTCCGACTTGGACGATCTTTAAATTAAATATTTTTTTAAATTTATATAACTCTCTAGCTAACATATCGGCTAAGATCATCGAATGTTGTCTTTTTCCCTCGGAAAATTTCGGGACGCGTCCGCAACGTACCGAGTTCAATTCAACGAACTCGATTAATCGCGCGACGAGGGACGGGCCAATCCGCGTTGTCGCGTGAACTTAGTCGCGCTCACAACGGACGGACGCGGCGCGACGCGACGCGAGAAACGAGAGAGGCGAACACTCCCTACGGAGTGTTGCGTGCGCGTCGGTGCGTTCGTTTGATGGATTGCCATTTATGGTGATCCCGAGTCGACGACGAGGGAAACATCAACCAAACATCACGCCTGTGATGCTGTAGAACAACACAAGGGGGGAAGAAGAAAAAAGGAAGGAGGAAAGACGCTCCGTCTCGCGCAAGTAAGTAAGCACGCACGGCACGTTCCTCTCTGGCCTACGGCACGAACCTCCGCCGCTTATCGTCCGCACGCGCGGGCATCGGAGTGATGATGCTCGGCAAATATAAAGATGACGGCATCGCCCCCGTATGAATAAGCGGCGGTGTTTCGCGCGGAGGGTCGCGCGACCGAGCAGTCTCCGGCCGATCGTTCGATCCTCCCGTTTCACGTCGAGACGGATCCCTAGAAATGGGAGCTGAATCGTACGTAATCTGAGTCGCGCTACCCTCCCGTTTTCAGCCCGTTGAAAACTCTTTCCGAGACAGACTTCTCTCTTGGCTCTTTCGCCTGCCCAGTTGTTTTTCTCGTTTTAATGTCATCTTAACTGTTCTTGATTTAAATTTCTTATTTTCTTCTTTTATTTTTTGATTATTTGTCCATACGCTTTTTATTGGTTCAAAAGATTTATTTGGCTGTGATTTTGCAGAATGTTCGGCAGCTCAGGATGGATCCTTGTGTTGGGGGTGCTAGCGGCGAGTCTATCGGTCTCGTTGGCGCAGGTGAATTATCCTCCACCAGAGAGATTGACTGGCATGAATCCTTGTATCAGTAAACAGACATGTCACGAATGCATACAGACTCCGCACTGCGCTTGGTGCGCAGCACCAGTAAGTCTATATTAGCTTTATCAAATTCTTATTTTCCCTTTATGTAGCTCTTTTGTCAATAGAGAGATGAGTAAATTTTCAGATAATTAACATTACGATGACACTTAGTCAATATGGATTTTAAAGTCGCTTCGCTTTCACAGAAATTCTCAGAGAAGAGGTGCTTCCTCCCTAATATCAATACCAAAATATTTGCGACGTGTCCTCCTGACTACACGTGGAACCCGGACAATGTCTTCAGCATGCTGCGACATCGGAACTTGACGAAGGGTGGTTACGCTGCTGGTGGCATAGGAGGAGGGGGATACGGTATCGAGACCTCGTACTCCAACTTTTCGTCTTCCAGCTCATCCTCTTCGCATTCTCATAAGGAGAGTTGGGGCGGGAGTGGAAGCGGGAGAAGGCAAGAGGCCGTGCAAATGTGGCCGCAAGAAGTCAATCTGAAACTCAGAATAAGTAAGTTATTATTGCTGTTTGAAAAGAAAATTAAAATTGTGAATATTTTATTTTATCGATACGATAAATCTGTTTCAGATGAGGCTTACAGAATGTCCTTCGCTTATTCCCAAGCGGAGGATTATCCTGTCGATCTCTATTATCTTATGGACCTGAGCAAATCCATGGAGGACGACAAGAAGAAGCTGTCTGACTTGGGTCAGTTATTGGTCGAGAGTATGAGCAAAATTACGAGCAATTTTCGTCTGGGTTTCGGTAGTTTCGTCGATAAAGTCGTGATGCCGTATGTCAATACGGTGCCAAAATCGTAAGTCTCAAGCTAAACCGAAGAAGTATCATCAATGTGCCAATACTCATTTTTTTAATCTTTAATTTCAGTCTTATCGAACCGTGTGATGGTTGCGCGGCGCCTTACGGATATAGGAATATCATGAGGCTTTCTCAGGACACGAGCAAATTTGCGGTACAGAAATAAATATACATACGTACACATTTTATAAATCTATTTTCTAATTTTAAATCTTTGATTCTCTTCAACTCAGAAAGAATCTTTGATTTTAATTTATCCTGGATTTTAACTAAAAAGATCTTGTTCTATCGATTTTTCTTGTTCATAGGGATTAGTGCGTAACGCGTCGGTGTCTGGCAACCTGGACGCACCAGAAGGTGGTTTCGACGCGATCATGCAGGCGATAGTTTGCCGGAATCAGATCGGCTGGCGCGAGAAAGCGCGCCGGCTGTTGGTATTCTCAACAGACGCTGGTTTTCACTATGCGGGCGACGGCAAGCTGGGTGGTATCATCAAACCGAATGACGGCCTCTGTCATCTGGATACCGGTGGCACTTACACTCATTCGTCTCTGCAAGACTATCCGAGCATCTCACAGATCAACTTGAAGGTGAAGCAGAATGCGATAAACATCATATGGGCGGTCACCGAGGAACAGATCAATGTCTACAAGAGACTGATGAAGCACGTGGAAGGTTCTTTCGCCGGCAAACTTTCGGACGATTCCAGCAACGTCGTGGAACTGATTCGCGAACAGTACGACGCTATCTCAAGTTCGGTGGAGATGAAAGATACAGCCAGCAGTGCGGTCAAGGTGAAGTACTTCTCGAGCTGCTTGGGCACTGGACCGGCGGTCGAAACGTCGAAATGCGACGGATTGAAAGTCGGCACAAAAGTGGAGTTCATCGCAGAGATTGAGGTCACCAGCTGTCCGGCCAACAGATCAGAATGGAAGCAGAAGTTTGACATTTATCCGGTAAATCAAGTCATTATGCAAACGTGATCGGTCAATTGGAAATATACCAGTTAATTTTTTCTTTTATCTTTTACATTTATATATATTTCTTTTATTTTTATATTTCTTATTGTGTATGTAATCGTTATGTTAATCGGATTATTTTTTCCCAGGTCGGTATCAACGAGACTCTTACAGTGAATCTGGAGATGTTGTGCGATTGCGAGTGTGAGCGTAAAGGTCACATGTACGAGGAGTATTCATCCGAGTGCAACGGCATGGGTACGCTCAAGTGCGGCGTCTGCGAGTGCTACGACGGATTTTTCGGCAAACATTGCGAGTGCAGTTCGCATCAGGAGCTAACCGGCTTCGACAAGCACTTCCAGTCGTGCCGTCCCGACAACACCTCTCTCGTGGACTGCTCTGGCCGCGGCACGTGTGCCTGCGGCCAATGCGAGTGCGAGGAGCGAGAAAATCCGGATGAGGTATTTCCTAAATTTTCTAGCAGACCGAATAAATTCTTGTGTATGTATATGGACACTTTTTTCCTTATCTAACCTGCGCATCTATAATTGTCAAATCGCAAAATTCATTTATTAATAATTAATATCTTAACGATACTTCAGCGGAAAATACATGAGAAATGCATGAGAAAATATGAAAAAAAAAGATAAAATTAGAAATGAGTGAAACAAAATAAAATAGGATAATGTAATTAAAACAATATTTGCGCGGGAAATGTTTGCGACGTCATAAATTTATATTCTTACAGATAATATCGGGACATTTTTGCGAATGCGACAATTTCTCTTGCGATCGTGATCAGGGTAAGCTCTGCTCTGATCATGGCACTTGCGAGTGTGGTCAGTGCGTCTGTAATTCTGGCTGGACTGGACCATCCTGCAACTGCAGGTCTTCTAATGATTCTTGCATTGCGCCGGGAACCACGAATGGTGTGCTCTGCTCAGGACATGTAAGTACATAACAAAAAGAACTATACTTATTGTTTAATCTTTCTTTTCTGACATAATTTTAGTATAGTAGCTATAATAATTATGTTTATTAGTACGCACCCATATGCAGCTTTTTTAATAATTAAAGAAAAAAGTTATATAGTCATAAGTTTAGGAAAAAAAATGTTACAAAAACTAAAAGATCGATCGCAAGACGCGTCTCTCATCTTTCTCTTTATAAAGGGCGACTGTATTTGCGGAGAGTGCATCTGTCACGAGGAGGGCAACATTCGATATTCCGGCAGACATTGCAACAAATGCCCGACTTGTCCGAGTCGTTGCGAAGAGCTAAAGCCCTGTGTGCAGTGTCAGATGTACAGCACCGGAAACTACAGCGATCCGGAAGAGTGCGCGAGGAATTGCAAAGAATTCGTGCCTGAGGGAGTGGAGACAGTGATCGTCGATGTGGACAACGACGAGGTGCCGTGCTTCGGCACGGACGAGGACGATTGCAAGTACAACTTCGTCTATTACTACAATGAGACCAATTGCCTGCAGGTGCGCGCTCAGAACGAGCGTGAGTGTCCACCGCAGGTTTACATGCTCGGCATCGTACTGGGCGTTATCGCGGCGGTAGTCTTGATCGGTCTCGCGTTGCTACTACTGTGGAAGCTGTTAACGACTATACACGATAGACGAGAATTCGCCCGATTCGAGAAGGAGAGGATGATGGCCAAGTGGGACACGGTACAATTTTTATAAATCATGATTAGATTGAGATTTTAAAAATTAAACTTTGATCAATTTTTATCGAAAATAAAAGAAAATCTTGAGTTCTAAAACAAGTTCATAATTTTTTGAAATGAAGTATAAAAATTAAAAAGCATTAAATAACTCACATAAAATATCAAAGCTGAAGTAAAGTATAATTTAATAAAAAGATAACATAATAAGATTAATTATCAAAGTCAAGTACAATTTTTTGTAAGATAAGATTTATTGTATGTTAATTGTTTTGCTTAATTGCTTTCCTTTTACTTGCTTTATAGGGAGAGAATCCGATCTATAAGCAAGCGACTTCCACCTTTAAGAATCCGACCTACGCCGGAAAATAACGCGTCTCGAAATGGAGAAGATAACGTGAGATTTTCAAGAAAAATCGCCTCGTCGCTGCGACGCGATTTCAAACAATTGCGAATGCCGATTCGTGCGCGATTCGGCATCTCGTCTCGAACTTAGCAAGAGTTCGAAAGCCTCAACGGCATAACAAAATCTAAAGCTAATGTGTTTTAGCGTATATAATTATTTAAAGGAACTAATATTTAAATATATATATATATATACATGCGGTATACTCTATTTTTTTGTTGAGATATTTGTAAAGAGCGACTTAATACTGCCATATAACATAGACTGCATTTCAAATGCATGTGCGCGCGCGTGAAACGCGCTATTTGTTTACGAAGTCGTAATGTTACATTTTATCGCGATCATTTTAAGAACCACGCTAGGCTAATTCTGAAAATCAAGTGCCTTTAACGTCACTATTATAGTGCGCTTGCATTAACTCTTAGTTTTTTTTTTACCTAACGATATACCGGATGTTACTTGTTACATTGATTCAGAGATAAATTCAGAATCTGGAGAAAGAACAAAAGAAAAGTCCATATATGGATCCGTTTTACTTTGTTGCGTCAGCTGTTTTCTACGCGCGTTATGTGCACATTTGCTATTTCTGTATATTAGAAGCTTATCACTTTCAAGTGCTCGGCAAATATGTGAAAAAATGACACATTACTAGAATTTCGAATATTACGTAATGTTTTTTTCAGAAGAACGAACTGGAATGACTCATAAAGCGTTACGAACATCGTTCTTAACCGTCGTCAGCAAAATTATATGCCAGATATGAAACTTGAGCATTCGTAAGCATTTCGAGACAATTATTTATGATAACTCGAGAAAAATGCAAAAATGATTGTAATTTCGAGATGAAACGAAATGGGTACATGAATCTTTTATTTATTCTCCAGTGCTGGATCTATTCCGAAGTATATCGCGCATATTAAATTACATCTCGCACTACGTTATATTTACTATACATGGAAAAAGTATTCTTTTTTTTTTTTCAATCAGAAATGAATAACTGTTGAAGATTTTACACTATTTATCAGTGCAATCTGTAAGATACACTTCACGCAGCGAAATTCATCGAATTTGCATTTACCTGCGAATTTTTTATCCTATTATTATGTGTAATCGTTTTAATCGTTAGAGTGTATTTTTGCGCAACTAAGGAGACTCGAAAATGTTTATAGGAAATTGTATAAATGTATAAAGTACTGCCCGACCCGCGAAGTAGAAGTAAGTTTGTTCCTTGTTATAACGGAATAGCTCGATGATAACTGCACGATTATGACTCGCGTATTATTTCGTAAAAATATATATAAAAACTATATATACACATATGTAGGATGCTCCTTAATTAAATGTCAATTTTTTACGGAGTGAATCTAAAACCCAAGAAAAGACAGAAATTATAAACAAGGACTATTGAAACAATAAAAGAATATTAAGAAGATAATAAAAACAGTCCCGTAAGTAGTTTGCAATTGATGTATAGTGTAGAATTTTAATCTTTTACTTCCGTTCAGACTCAGTCGTTTTATTTTATTGGAATGACAAGTATTATCTTAACGCATTAAATTTATATTTATTGATTTATTAAAATTCATAGTAATCCTATCTTTTGGCGTACGTAAGTTTCATCTACAAATGGTTTCATCTAAAAACTAATAGAGGACATTTCTCAATCATAAAATTTGGAAGATCATCTTTTATGCCGGGAACGAAAAAATTACTGAATTAATTGTTTAACATATCGTTGGTTTAAAAAGAAAACGTTCGTATTATCAGATTCCCAATGTAATCAAGATGTAAATTTATGCCTTCTACACTGTACATTAATGCGCATCAATTATCGAGCCGTTTTTATTCTCATTTGCCCTTTTTAATATTCTTTTGTTTCAAGAAATGACATTGTTGAATGAAGCTTTATTTTTCGAATCGTAATAAATCAAAGAAAATCTATTGACCGCCCCATTTTCGCTGAAATTTTTCAAAGACAAGTAAAAGCGAAGTATTGGAATATTTCAGAATTGAAGGTTTCCACATCTTCGAAAAAATAGACGAAGTTATCAAAATATATTTCTAGAAGCAACGCGATAAATTTAATTGAAATTTGAATCTAAATTCAATTCGAATTTTGCGCCCTTCAGAAGACCAGAATTCGAAAGAGATACATCGAACTAAAGTTGGTTGCGAATTTCAAGGGCTAAATTCATAATGTTAGAAAAATATGTTTAAAGCAGCTCACCTAAGTTTGATTTATCTCTCTCGAATTATAATTTCCTGAGGGGGCGCGAAAATTGAATAGAATTTGGTTCGCGTTTCTTCGGAATATTAAATTTGTTTTTTATCGCTGCGACTGCAGAACTTTCTTTTCGCTTTTGCCAAATTTTAAATATATATGTATTTTTCTTTAAAATATAGCAGGTATATACTAGTTCATTTAAAAAATATATCTATATTCTTCTGGTAGTTTTGTCGATTTTTTTAAGGTCGCGATACTTTATCAAAAAAAACGAATTTTAACTGTCGTCTAATTGTTTTCGAGATAACGGAAGACCTCTTCAATTTGTTGTAAAACGAGTTTACGCGAGATGTTTGCCTCGGATCGCAAATTCCCCCGGAAGTAAATTGACATGGAATTGAGGATTGCCTCCATACGTAGTCAGTCGTAATCGCGGTTACGGTATTTCTAACGTAAGAGGTGTACACCAAGGATTCCGGAAGATACGTAAAGTATAAATAATTCCAAAAGTAAACAGTTGCGCGCGTGACAGCTGAATTATTTATTTCTGTCTTCTCTCTATTCGTGAATCTCACGGATGGAGCCAGATCGATCCGGAAGGAGCGCGAAAGTGGCCTTCTCTCCATTGTGCCACGAAGAAAAAGAGACTAATAATAGACGCGCGGTGGACGCGAAATCGAGTTCGCCGCGCGATCGTTATTACACATTTATCGTGTTGTTTGCTAAAATGTTTTACTATTTTTTTTTTATGATTTTTTTAACGGCTTTTTACCGCTAACCGCGTCCTCGCGACATTAATCGCGTTTTCTTTAATATATAGATATATAACTTCAACGAAAAAAAATTAATTATAGTCAATGTTACTCCACGCGTGCGATAGTTCGCAGACTCGATAGATCATATGTAAATCCCTGCGAGGACTAATAAAGACGATGTGTTAGTAAGCGCCGCCGTTTTCTCATTTGCAGGCGATTATCCCGGGAACCACCCTGGGAACCGCCAGGGGTGGCGCGGGTCATTGTGGGTCAGAGTGCCAGGGAGGCTACGGCGCGAAAAATCGATCTGCGACAAGATCTAACAAGAATATTGACCGACGTCGCAAATGCGAGCGCGGGGAGGAGAGAACACGTCGGATTATCTCTCGTACACGCGCATTTCTCTCATTTCTTTCGCATCGATCGGCCATCCGCGTGACGTCTCGATTCCGCGCACGGACGTAATATGGAACGCGATTTCTTCTCCTCGAAATTTTATTGCTTCCGCAGTTGTCGAGATCGTTTTCTTCCCGAGAGAGCCACGTTCCAAGTCTAGACGGGTCCGATCGCGTCACCGTTGCATCGTTTCGAATCCATTATGAATTCCGAAAAGATTTTGGAGATCAATACGTTGAGATATTGCGAAAGATTAAAAATATCACACGTTTCTCTTGTTTATCTCATCGAGTTTATTTGAGAATGCCGTTTAATGGATGTCTACCGCGTATTCAATGATTCATCCCTTGTTTACTTCGACGGCCGCACTACGTTCTTCGTTAATGCGAACGATAGGTCGAGGATTTTCGGCATAAGCGAGCGAAAGTACAGGCTTTATTTCTTTTTGTACAACTGAAGTTAACGGGGATTTCGTAAGCTTCGGGAGATTGTGTGAATTAATGGTTGACCCGACCAGCCGGTTTACCTTCAGCGTTAAATGTTGAATCAGGTGAAGCGAGTACCGTTGATTACCTTAGAGCTGAAAATTATTTACCGAACGATGAATTATGGAAAAATCTTGCGGCAGAAAATCTTAAATGCGTAAAAATTGCAAAAACAAGGCTTAATTGTTTGTTAATTATTCAGATTCTCGTAGCCTTCGGTTCTTCTTGCCTCAACAACTTAGAAGATTTGAACTTCTTAGAAACGCATTTATTTCAGTTGTAAAAAAACGGAATTATTATGTCAGATCGGCGTTTATTGCTCGATCGAAACAAAAGAGCGATCCTCATTCCTCCAACAGCTAATAATAAATAGAATCAAATAAATTTTGAAACTGATGAAGATATTGGGACAAAAGGTGCATTTTTCACTTGGCGCTCGCGGGGATCAATTTGTCCTTTGTCAATTTATTTAATATTTGATAAACAACAAGGATGGAATGATTTCAAAAGCGTTGCGTGCGTCAAGTATCGTGAGAAATGATCTTTTTGTCAATATTTAGGAAAGAACATGCTTCGAGCATCGAAATCGAATATTCTTTGAAATAAAATATTCTTAAACAACAACATGCTTAAAGCTAGACACATAGAGAAACGTAAGCAGCAAGCAGATCAACATTTTTTTTTTATTTGCTACCGCTTACGTTATTGCTTACGTTCTCTTCTGATTGACCGATTCGTTCAATCGTTCGTGATTAAGTTTCACCACTTGCTTATGTGCCACCAGGGTGAAATATGTCAAAAATAAAGACATGTTTTAAACACGTCCAAATAAGAAAGAAATGATCCACATAAAAGATGCAAATATAAACACGATTCGTAGTATTGTTAGATATAAAAATAGTTTTTTTTTTTTTCATTTTCGTCCCTGAGATAAAGTATCATAAAATCGAAAAAAAGAGGCTGATTGCGTCAAAGAGAAAGAATCTAGTCTTTATAAAGAGCCGATGAGAAACTGATCTACGATTTTGGAATCGAATTGTGCCTGGAATCCTGTCTTCAACCTGTTTTAAACGTGTCAAAGAAAACGTGGGCTATTATACGTTAACATATTGGCTAGACTGATCTATCTCACCATTGTCACACCCTTTTAAAGTTCAAAGCGCAGAGAGAAATCGACCAATCGCGAGCGCGATTTTAGCGGCGCACTCGTCGCTTCTCGACTCGCGATTGGTCGATTCCTCTCATTTCAATACGCGCATATATGATTTCAACGTGGTTTCAACTTTGTGCGATTTTAAACTTGGCCATTAAATTATACGCTCGTTCGAGAAAACGTGTCGGAGAAACCTGTCGCGACTCGGAATATTTTAACTCCAACTAACGCGCCGCGGACGCGAAAGAGACAGTAAACTGGTTTATCGATGTTTTAAAACAACGTTTTTTTTTTCCTCCAACTAGTTTGCCTACTTTGTAACACGTCGACAAGAATGCCGAAGTCGCTAATGAAGGAACATAACGCGTGATCTGAGAATTAATAAGCGATAATGAATAAGCGAGAACGAACAATGCACTGATTAAAGAAAAATGAGTATTACGCAAGCGGGTTCGCGTGGGTGAAGCGGTAAGAAAGAATATTCCGCGTTGATTTTATTAATAGCGATTTCGATTGCACTAGGTTTGAACCCAATCCGAGGTGGGTCAATGACATCGCATGCTCGACTTTGGGTTCTAATTGGACAATTTTAGCACGTGACGTCATTCAACCTCGGGATTCGAATCTACCTGCGTTCGAAAACTTTGTTGAAGTATGTCGTTCCATCTTCGTTTTACGTCCAATGAACGACAAAAAAGTTGAGAAGCGTTTCTATAAGTTGTAAATAAATGTTTCTCTCGCGCGCGAGAGCTTTGTTTTCGACTCGTCGCAAATGACAAAACGAAGGTGCAACCGTAGAAAAATAAGTATGACGCGCGTACACTCGGGGCTGTTATGCGTGCCGCGTGAATTTAGGCGCCTATCGAGACGCGATGAGAGGTTCGCTTCGATACGCGCGCGAGTTCGCGTCTCACCGCGTGCGCACGGGCCGAGGAGAGAAGGGAGGATTTCCGTTTCTTCTCCACTCGACTCTTTCCCTTCGAGATCTCTCCCTTTTCGACGCGCGATCGCGCGATGCGCGGCGTGTCGTGATAAGCGCGATTATCACATGTTCTGGCCACACGGAGAGCGGGAACGGGAGGGAGAGAAAGAGAGAGGATAGGAAAGCGGACGCTAGACGTTGGAGAGAGCGCGACATATATATACACACACACCACACAAACATATATATATATATATATATATATATGAACGAAATAATACTAGAGCGTATACGTCAGTCGGCCTCCAACGCGCGCGCGTCATCGGTTCGTGCGGAACGGCGCACAAAGCGCGCATAACTTCGCAGCGTTCTCGCGAGATCCGTGTCGGCCTCGGATCACCCCGTCCGATCATCGTCGAGACACGACTTCATCCTCGAGCGAGGCGCCCGGACAAAGAGAACTACGTGCGTGCGTACTGGCGCAGGAACACGACAGGTAGAGCGAGAGAGAGAAAATAGCATCGTCGTGGATACACAGTGTGGCCCATTAGGGTGACGGGGGTGCGTTGTTTCTCGACAGCTGTAGCCGCGGCTCCTCCGTCTTCGCGATTCGATCCCGGTTCCCCCCCCCCCCCCCCCCCCTCCCCGCGACTGCGCCGGCTGCAGCCGAGGAAGACCTTCGGCGGGGCACACACGTCGCGTCGCGTCGCACTCGCCCTAGAGGCTGTCACGCGCGCTATTAATACACCCCTCCGTGGCGCACGACAGTCGTTCACGATCGTCTTTCGCGTGCGGACGGGTGCGCGGGGAGCGTTTGCCATGCACGGCGAATAGTGGGACGCGTTAGGACGCAGCGGCCAGCACCAGGAGGAGAGACGCCACCCGGGAGACGCGCCGCCGAGGGCACGAGGCGGGAGACGAGGAGGAGGGAGACGCGCGCGTCGTGCACGCTGGACGAGCGCCGTCGGCGCCGACGCCGACGACGACGACGATCGACGTGCCAGCGAGCCGGGGACGATGGAGCGACTCGGGGTGCGGGACCGACTCCTGGCCGGTCGCCGGGTCGTGATACAGGCCACGGAGTGGTTCCTGTGGGACGTGTGCTGCTGGATGTACCGCCGGGCGATGGGGATCGCGCGGGTCGGGCGCGATAACGGCGACGGCAACGCGCCATCGTCGTCATCGTCGCCCTCGTCACCGCCGCCGCTGTCCCAGGAGAAGACGTCCGCGACGACGGAGTCGCCGTGCCAGAGCGAGGTGTGCCGGTACTGCCGCGCCCTGGAGAAGACGCTGCTCTGGGAGGACTTCACTTTCTTCGTCAACTTCTACCTGATCATCGTGCTCCACACGACGTTCTGGTGAGTCGAGTCCGAGTTCTGGCGCCGCGCACGCGCGCCGTTCCTCCTGCTGTTCCAAAGTTGCATCCTTTCGACCGCGTTCGAAAAAGACATAAAAACGGGACCATTCCGCTCTTTCGACACTCCCGCGCTCGTCTCTTGCGACGTCAGAGATCTTTTTCTCTCTTAATCCTTTGTTTTCCAATAATCAACCTTCTCCGCTATGTTTCGCATCGAGTGTGATTTTTTATTTTGTTCTCTTATCGAACGAAAATGCGGAAAATCTTGCGGATCGCAAGAACGCATTGCCTTTTTTCTTTCGCGTTTCAAAGGACACCGATTTGTTTCGATGTGTTCTCTCCCCCACGTGACTCTCCTCTCATATCGATGGCGATCAACGCGGCCGTCCAAATGTCAGTTGCGTTATTGCGCCACGACTTATCGTTTCCATTACGCGCTACGTTCTTTCCCTATCTTCACGCGCGCGTTTCGCATCGACGCGCCGCGCCTCCGGCCGTTCGTGACGTCACGCCGCGCGGCGCGGCGTTACAGCTGTTTGACGTTTCGTGTGCACAAGAGTGACTTCGCCTTCTAGGTCAAGGCCCCCTTTCCGAACGGACGCTCGTGGGGGATTTCACGCAATATGCGCATATACGCACGACGTACACACACATACAGCGGATACGATGTCGTAATCGCGCGATTATTCGTAGTAAAAGGCATAAATGCGCGGCGTTACCTCGACATGACGAATGACGATAAATCCCGATAAGATTCTTCAGCGTCTTCCACTATCTACGCATTCGCTTCGCTTCCGGTACGGAAAGTTCTTGTCGAAGGGTGAAAAGTTCAGCTGAAAAGAACAGTCTTTTCAGCTGAATTTTTTGCACGGCTCACCTTTCCACGTTGGAGAGAAAGGGAGAGGGGATGAACCGCAAGAAAGTTCGGCTAAAGGGAACAAGGTCTCACGTTTACTTCTTAAAAAACACTTCTTTTATGTTTTTCAACCTAGGGTTTCAATTTACGCTTCCGTCACTCTCCTCTTACATTCGATTTTTATTATGTTTTTATTTTAGCCCCGCTTCCCTCTTGGGCTGCGTTCGAAAGACGCTAGGGTGTCTTCTCACCCTTGTTTTATGTCTAATAAGTGATAAAGGTAGAACGATATTCCGCATACTCGGATAAAGTTTTCGCAGCCTTTGTCGAGAGATTGTTCTTGATTCGAATCTCGGCGCGCGGCAATTAGTCCAGCGTGATTAAAAAACGATCTGCGATTATCGTTAAGCGCGACACTTTGCGATTTGTTTATCCTTGCGGTCGGAGCAATTTATTAATTTCGATAACATCGCGAATGTCGCGTCGAAAGGATAAACCGAGATAAGAATCTTTTATATCGCGTCTCGATTTTTGTCGCGCTAGCGAGCGAGTTGTTTATTGAATAAAATCGCCGAACAAGTAATTTTTTTAATGAATATACGTAATGCGTCACATATAATGTATAAATAAATCGAAATCCGCGACAAGGAGAAATCATGACGCTTCTTTCAGCCAAGATAAAATGGAAATGGATGTAGAAGTTCGTCAGAATGATTGATAAATTGATTTCGTTTCTTACGGAATTTATCACTGGATTGCCTCAGATCTTTTTACATACGATATCTACATTTGTGAATGTGAACAATTGTGAAGCAAGTTGTCGACATAACGTTCACCAGCTTGTTAAATTCTGTCAAAGGAAAGCGTCAGAAATGCAAATTTAGGAATTTTTTTTTAAAAAACTCCAATAAGTTTTTGGGAAAACTTTTACTTCCTTTATACGTATTTGATAATTAGGTATAAATTTTTTCAAATGATTTTATTAATATTTTCCTTAGTTATACGCCATATCGCACGAGGCGGTTCGTGTGACCATGATTAATTACCACGATTAATTTGTGTGACCATGATTAATTAAACATTGAAGGACATTAAATCCTAAATGATATGAAATAAAAAAATAAGATATATTATCATGTGTTATTAATGCCTCTTTTGTGTAAACCTCCGGATAAAAAATTACAAAATTTTTTTAAATAAATCTTGTTTTAAAAAAAGATTAGATTTTTTAGACATGTTTTATAGCAAAAAAAGTTTATTATTAACATTTTATTGACTTTATAGGTTTACACAGAAGAAATAACAGTTATTTTGAATTATTCATAAGATGAAGCCGATCCGATTATTATTTTTGAATTATGATGTCAACGGACTAGAAAAATATGATTTCGAGAAGAATACGTTTAAAGTTTTGAGTACTATTAATACATAATTTTTGTATACTCATAGTTAATTTCTTATAGTTAATCTGCTATTCCTGGTTCATAAAATAGATCTTCTACTTCCTAAAAAAATTCATTTGTCTCCTCTACGTTGCTTGTGTCAGCAATGAGAGCATTCTTCGTCTCTGCTCGCTTTCAATTTTTTAGCTAACGTATATGAAATATCGAATACAAATTAATTGCCTTGATATTTTCATTTTTTATTTCCATCTTGACTCTTTCACGTTAGGGCTTCTCCTTCGATGCTTCCTTTTCATGATATTATTCTTACTTTCACATCCGCTCAAGACGAAGTTCGACAAAGAATTCGAAAGACCACTAAGCTCTAATTATAGCTGTATTATTTTCAAAGATACACACATATAAAGTATATTGTGTATGTAAAAGATCCTGTTTCCTTTATTTGAATGCTTGGGGTTCTTCAAACAGATGCGCGGATTTCTATCTGAGCGCATCGAACGATCGGATTATCTGCTAAATCGCTTACAATTTCATCAATTTTTCGAATTTCGAAATATTTTAGGAACATATTTTTTAGATGTTCTATTATAAGAATATGAAAAAAAAATTTTGATTCTTTTGAAGGATCTAAACCAAATCCCCCTTATTTCTTTCCGATTTACATAAAAAATTTACATAAAAAATATGCAAAGGGATTTTCGAGCGAATGTTGCAAGAAGAAATACAGAAGCTCTCGAGTTTCCAGAAATTTTCTATTCTGTTGGTCAATAAATAATATTAAGTTCAAATGAATTTTTGAAAAATTTCGTTGTACGAGAAAACAGCCCTGTTTTACCCTGTTTCAAATCTTCACGTCCTCCTTCAAATCCCCTTTTCCACGACACTCCATGAATGGCTTCATTTGTTTACCGTTACTATTGTTTTCGCGGGATTTATAACACGTGCTCGTTGCAGGATCTATAGTGCGATGGGGATACCGGCATCGCGGATGCCATTCAGAGTTCTCACCGTGTATTTTATTATCCAAATAATGATCGCTTTCAAATTCATGGACACCTTGGCTCCTGCAGCGTAAGTTATGGAAAAGTTATTGAAAAAAATGATCGTATTGTTGCATCGCATGCTCGTTACATTGTTGTACTTATTTTCGCTCAGTAATACGCCGAGATAGTTCGCTGAATAATATACGCGCGTAGTATTTCCGTCGTTATCTCCGACGTGATTTATTTACTCGTTGTTTGCTTATTAACCGTTGACGAAACTCGATAAAAAGCTTCCGTATTCGTAACAATCTTACTTTCAATTGAAAAGGATTTAAAAAAAAAAAAAAAAAAACTAATCTTTTGTAAACGCATTTCAGAGAGCATCAAAAGGTGTGCAGTAGGCTTCACTGGCTGTGGAGAAGCCTGCGGAAATTACGGAGTGAAAAACCAGGATTGGTAAAAATTCCTTTATCGTTTAAGGGGGGAATCTTGTGAGAAAGATTGAGAATTCCAATTTACAATTTTTCAGCATTGCGTCGTCCTTTGTCTCGTGGCCTTCGGCCTGTGGCTCCTCGGCCACATCAATCCGTCAACTTCTCACTCGATATACTGGGGCATTGTATTGGGATCTCTGATACTGCGATTACCCCTAAAACTATCTGACAAAATATCGGAGATCATGTTGCACAGAGGTAATTGAAAGTGTGTGAATTTCCTGAACAAAGACTCAAATCTCTGGTCTTAATCTCTTAGACACTGTGCGCCACTATAGTGGCTTTCGCGGATGTTATCTTTCTGTACGACGCACCACTATAGTGGCTTTCGCGGATGTTAACAATAAATTGTTAAAGTTAAAATGCGTGTATCATATCTTTAAGAAAAATTATAATTTAATCATCAAACACTTCATTCCAATGTACTCGTGTAAAGAACAGCATTATCCGTCACACATTGCAGTGCCGTATCATTTACACGTAATTCGCGTTGAACTCTGCCGTACAGAGAAACAGCCCCGCGCAAAATTCAGCCGTGCCTAAGAGGTTAAAGATTAACACTAACACTTGAAGTATATCATTATTGACCATTTCTTTTTAAATCAACATCTTTCACGAATTTTTGTATCAGATCGATTTTTTTGCAACTTTATAATCGGGGTCGCTGATTATGGATTAGAAGTCAGAATTTAAAAATTCGCAATAGTTGATCCCATATTTTCAAAGATAATTTTTATAATGAAAAAAAAATAGCGAAAAATCTAACAAAATTCTGAAAAATACTTTTAGATTCCTAAATAGGAGTCTAAATTTTGACAAATTTTGACTATTTGTTTACTTATAATAATTATGCAAATAAAAATTTACGATTATAACATTTAGGACAGTCAGAGAATCGCGATATTTCATCATATAAATTTTGCATGATAAAATATTTTTATGCTTCCTTTCATCTATTTTTTAGAATGGCAGTGCGACAGCGAAATCGAGGACGAATTTTTACCTGTGGTGACAGAGGCGAATCTGCAGGTGTTGAATCGAGTGGGGGAGACGGGTGATCATTCGCCGACACCGACGAGCGTGCTCTCGGACACTCAGAATGGTATTGCGATAAGCTTATCTGTAACTTGAGTGTAAATTCAGTAAGAAATTCAATTCGCGGTTCAGATATCGAAGTTGAAATGTTTTCGATATTATATTCTAAAGAAATAATTTGATTCTACATTCCTCCATATTTATCGCCTCATTTGTTGCTCGATAATGTAAAGTAGAATGAACTTGTTTTATCTTCCACCACTCGACCTTCTCTGTTATATTTCATCGCGTTGCTTGCAGATTCTTTTTACGACGAGGATTTCATAGAGGGTCTTCAAGAGATAGCATTCATGCCCTACCAGGGAGAAGGCAGCACCGACGGTGTCGAGCTATCGGAACTGGAGCTCAGCGTCGAAAACGACGCCGAAGAAAATGGCATTAAGTTTCAAACTGGCCACTTCGAGAAGAGCTCGTCGTCCTCTTCCGAGGAGGAAGTCTTCGACGCGAAGAAGATAATCGCGGTCAGCAGCGACGAAAGCAACGGCGATAGCGACTTCGAGATAATCGATAAGGAGGAAATAGCGAAGATAGAAATGTGATAAAGCTTCAGAACAAGAAAACGAAGGGATTATCGCGCGCGGTATTAAATTATGTAAAGCTAAAAAAAAAACCATCTCTGATCTCTGCAATCGATCGCGAACAAGGTAAAAAATTCAATCGAGCGACGATAATTATTAACAACTTCACTTGAAGTACGATCGTTTTAGCCGAATTTGATGGTAAATAGAAACAAATAAAATAATATATCATTTAAGTTACACACAATTATCTCCCGATCACAACGGTACTCGGCGCGCGTATATAAGGTGTCGGTCGGAAAGCGCGAAGATGAAAAAGCAAAATTTATTTATTTAGACGAATTCAATCGAACGCTCATGTTCCTTGCTCTTTACCGTTTTTTAGTCTTGCGTTTCTCTACTTTCCTATTATAAAAGAAGTAACGAAGGGTGGAAAGGCGAAGATTCAAGAATAAGGGGACTCAATTGTAGATACATATATGTACAATATGATACCGCTGGTGTTATATTTAATGTCTTGGATGATAAATAGGCGTATGTACATTTGCAATGTAATAAATATGCACCTGTGTACAAACGTTTTGACCCGAAGAGTCAGCTCTCCGTTTGACCCAATTGCTACAATTAGGCAATTGCAACGGCGCTGTGCGACAGTAAGGAACGCGAAAGGTACCTAAATACGATCGATAAAAGCTGCACTCCGGTAGCGCAACAAACATTTTAGATGTGTAAGAATGTACTATATTGTAACATGTGTCTGTGAGATGTGTAAAAAACAATGCGCGAGAAGATATTGACGAAGTGTTGTTTGTCGAATCTGACGCATTTTTGTAGCCCGTTTATAATTGGTGTTTGCCGTCTTGTTCTTGTCTACGCATCTCGTATATTTGAAAATACACGACAGACTATACAAAAATATACTGTTGTCATTATGTACACGGTCTTTACCTAACTGCAAATTCTCAGTGGCTTTAAAAATAGAACAGTAAAATAAACTCTCTTTCTTATGAAAGCGATATTCGCGATATGGCAAAAAAGAATTAGTAACAAAACGAAACATTTTAGAAATGTTTTTGACATCATAATTTATATTTGGATAAAAAATCGATTGATTCGATTAAATGTTTCATGCTTCTTGTGCGTGCGTAAATATTGTATACATATTTTTTTATATTTAAGAAAATTTTATTCTCCCTTTTGTACGTCGCGAATTCTTAAAATATTTTACTTTTGATTTTTTTTATATTAACTACACTATTCGTGGATCTACGTTATACACGAGTTCTCATTTAAGATTCCCTTCGAGTTTGCATTGTACTCAAGATTGCTATCGCTCTCGCAAACATCTTTTACAACCGTTACTGTATTATTTACAGCAATCGACACTGTATTATTTACATCAACTGGTATTGTATTATTTACATTAATTGGTACTGCATTACTTGTATCAACCGGTATTGCATCGTTTACAATAGGTTTCGATTCTTGCGATCCGTCCTCTTTAGATTGCACGGTCGGAGTCGGAGAAACGATCGGACGAGCGTTTTTCCTCTCCGGTAACACCTTCAAGAATGCTTCTTGCCAGGTATTGCCCTCCGAGACTCTCAACAGTATCTCAAAGACTGAAAAAGTTCAATTATTTCTCTAAAGTGTAAACTTCAACTCATTTATTATCGAAACTTGATTAGAAGCAGAATGTCTATTTATTCAAATATCAAAATACATTTAATTTCACTCATTACGTTTGCCATAAAAAGATAAAATAAAGATTTGAGCTTACAGAAATCAACAATATTATAATTGCTTTAGAAAAATTTAATTTCACAATGCTCACCATGATCAATCGTCAATACTTTTCTCGCTTTCATCTGTAGGAACTTATCTAATGGCAATCGGCCGTGCCTCACGCCTGCTTCTATCGCTAATTTGTAACACATACCCTACGATTTAAATTTTTAATAGAGACATTTGCAAAAAAGAGACTAGCCAAAAAGATCTCACCTTATGTGCGTTGTGATCAACAAGACCACCTATGACGTACACGCAATCATGTTCTAGACATTCTATCACGTTTTTCGACTCGCTTGTGAGATATATGATCTTACCTTTGGGATAAACGTTTATGTACGGCTCTGTGTGAAAGCTCACCTGTAATCCAGTGAAATTTATGCATTTATAGTATCAACTTTAATCATAAAAGTAAAAGGAGGCGCTCTGCTTATTGCAATCACATACATCCCAATGCTCATATCCATTGTGCTTCTCCATGCTGGTTCGTGACTTGCCAGTGAAACTGGTGAGGGAAAATTGCATGGGTGCCGCGGCTCTTCTATTCAAAGTATAGCACCTTAGTATCTGTTTCGTTAGCTTAGCGATATCCTTATCGATCATTAGCTCATCGAATGACAAGTCGATGGTTACCGTGAGCGTGCAGGTACTCTCTGCCATGGTGCTTCTCTTTAAAAACTTTCTGGACGGACCTAGGTTCAAGTTATTCGCGCGCGCAAACGCGCGCTTCTCTCTCGCTTTAATCCTCTCCCGCAATCTGCATCGATAAACATACCGTTACAAACTAACGTAAAAATTTGTCGAGAAGACTGCGTAAATAAATTTCCTTCCGTATGAAAAGAAAATTGTAATGTAAAAATTGTTAAATTGCATATTAAATCTTTCTCTTGCAAATTGTTACGAATTAAACATAAATACTGTAAAACTCGGATGTATACGGACATTATAAATAAGGAGATTTATTCTAGGCGTCTTGAGATAAAAAGATGCGACGAAGTTATCGCAATTTACAAAGTTTTCGTACGTTGCTGCCGCGTGACATCGGGAGTTCCTAACCTCTTCTCGCCCCTTCGCTCCAGCCACTTCTTCTCCCTCAGCAATCTTTTCAACTGACGCTTACTCATATTTGTCGTCGGCTCGGATAGCTTCTCCGCAATTACAACCGTATTGTCCTCCGTAGAATTCACATCCATATCATCAATTAATTAATTAAATTGAAAAATTAATTTTCCCCGGCGTAAATCACGTGAATCATACTCAACCATGGACGTGTGAAGTCCATACATAACAATGCATGGGCTGTGTTCCGAAATTGACTGCCAGTGCTGAAAATCTATAGTACGTTGCGTAAACTATAGATTTGTAGCGCTGGCGATGTATTTTGGAACACATGGACGGAAAGCAAAGGCGCATTCACATTGGCTGCGTTCAACAGAGAAAGCAGCTCAGTAAGCGCTTTGCGCTGATTGGATCACTGGGCCTTAAGGTGAATTCCCACTGAGCGCGTCACGCGCGCGTCACGGGCGCGTCATCCGTTGCGTCATCACGAATTAATCAATGGCTGTGTTCCGTTATTCACTGCGAGTACTCAATATCTACAGTGCGCGTTACGTACGCTATAATGAAAATATCCTATTTCATCGCATCATTTGCATAGCGTTCGTTTTATTGGTTAATTCCATGACGTCACGCAGTCACACAAGATCTTTCAAGCTTGTTGATTGGCTGTAGGATAGAGAGGTTGTCGGATCTCTCTATCCTGTAGCCAATCAACAGGCTTGAAAGCCTTGTTGTACGACACATGAAATCTCGGCCTATGACCGGTGTAAATCCGTGGCGTGCGTGTCCAGTATGTCATATAGTTCAAATGGACCAATCGCAATCGATTATTCTTCACGCTCTCGACCGCGAGTCCTACGTCCATGGGCGCGTTCCGATATTCACTGCGAGTGCTCAAAATATATAGCATACGTCACGTGCACTATAGATATTGAGTACTCGCCGTGAATATCGAAGCGCAACCCATACATATTCCCACGTCAATGGTAGCTCCGTCGTAACCTCTACCGAACGGGAGTTTACCGCCCCGTGATCTGATCCGCTGATCGGCGCCGCCGAGATGTCGATATTTAAGAATTAGCGGGTCTCGTGTGTGCAGTTGTTATGGAATGGCATGATACGTCGTCGTCCGAGAAAGACGACCGTTGTCGTGTACGAGAACTTCGTCAGTCAGAATGGCTCGATGTTAACTGTTAAGCAAACCTAAGGGACCGTATCAACGTTGCTTCTTTTATGAAACATGTGAGCCTTCTCCCGGATTCACATTGCAACGTCACGCGTATACACGGAGAGAGAGAAAGAAACTAAATATATGCATATAAATATGTGTGTATATATATGTACGTATATATAAATGACTGTAAATAATGGTGTTTTGGGTCGTCGTTTATTCGCTGGCGATATTCCTGCGCTTCGATTCTCTACAAGCAAGTACGTATGCCCGCGTTGTTTTAATTGCATAATCGAAATGAAAATGTAGATTGTAACACGAGCTTGTTCGATATCCTTATCTTTCTCCATCTTATACTAGAGCCAGAATCGCAAGGTTACTGCGCTCCATACAGCGGCAAGATATGCAAGAAATACCTCAGCGGCATCGGGAAGGTGTGGTTTAACGACTCCAATGACAATCCTGGAGGATGGCTAAATGAGAAGATCACGGCGAACCTCTGGGAGGAGCTGATAGAAACCCTTCTGGAGCCATGTCGCTCAGCCGCAGAGGTGTGATTCCTCAAGCTTTAAAATAACTTTCAAAGAGTCTTAAGAGAGAGAGAAAGTTTTGAAATAGCTTTAAGAAAACGAATCCAGAAGTGATGAGAGAAAATGTTTTTATCTTTTGCTTTTTTTGTGCAGAAAATGCTCTGTATGTATGCGTTTCCACTGTGCCACGAATCGATCGGCCTACCTCTCTGCTACGAAGACTGCATGGCCGTACGTCAGCAATTCTGCTTCAACGACTGGGCCATCATCGAGGACAACAAGCAGAGAGACGTTTACATTCGCTCGCGTGGACACTTTGTGCTACCAGAATGCGAGAGTTTGCCCAAGGTGAACAAGGAAACGCCTACCTGTTCGCACGTACACCTGACTGACATGGACGAGGAGGTTGTCACTTGTAAGTGTTTATGGATAATGCCAAAAACATAACTGGTAATTACAAGATATTTATTGGATAATATTGATCGGCTTTCGTAGACGATTGTATCAGAGGCAATGGTAGATTCTATATGGGGAAGGTCAACAAGACCAAATTTGGTTTGGATTGTCAATCGTGGAGTGTGCAGATACCACACAGTTACGATAAGCCACCTGACGTCTTCCCGCAGATTCGCCAGGGTGAAAATTATTGTAGAAATGCTGGTGGCGACGAGCCGATGCCATGGTGCTTCACAATGGATCCTTTAACACGCTGGCAACATTGCGATATTCCTGTATGTGGTGAGTATTGAGATATATTAAAAATTTTTAGTTAATATATAAGTAATATATAAGTAACATGTAAGTTGTATCAATAATTTTTCTTCTCTCACATTAACAATAATATATTAAAATTTGAAAATATAATTGAAACATTTTGAATTTTTTGCGTTAATCTTTAGGAAATGTATTTTCTATGAATTAGAATATTTTTTGTTTCAACATAGTGGATCTCATAATTCAAATAATGTTTTGATGTCTTTGTTCAGATAATGTTACAACTAAAGTGGAGATCGAACAAAAAGACGTAATGATGGATACTTTATTTAATAACACACTAGTACTCATCCTGGCAGCGTTGGGCTTTGTAATCGCAGCTGGTGCGTTATTGTCTATTTTGCTGAGTCAAAGACTGCATAAACGCCATCGAGGCTATAATCCAACCGATAATCAAGTACGTTTACTGACAATCGTGAAAAATAATCTTTATAAAATTATCAAGAAGAAACTTATCAAAAACAATTTAATATAAGCTCAATATTTTTATACATACAATAATTTTTTTTAAATTCTTTACGTATAAAATTAATTGTCAGAGTTATTTTAACAAATATAATTTTTCTTTATTCACATGTTTATGTGTGTATCTTTATTATTTTGTAATGATTATTCTAATTCTTCTGACGGCGTTACAATTTTCAAACATTCTTCCTCTTCGCAGGACGTGAACATCGATCTGGATAAGCTCCCGAACAATGAAGCGTATCACAAGACGAGCGCGCAGCTGAATCCGAAGTTAGAGAAGCTGGAGTTCCCGCGGAACAATATCATCTACGTGCGAGATCTGGGTCAGGGCGCCTTCGGCCGTGTATTCCAGGCGAAGGCGCCGGGACTGGTCGCGGGCGAGGAGTTCACAAACGTCGCTGTGAAGATGCTAAAGGAAGAGGCGTCGGATGACCTGTTGCGAGACTTTGAACGGGAGGCGTGTCTGCTCGCCGAATTCGATCACCCGAACATCGTGAAGCTGTTGGGTGTGTGCGCGCTTGGACGGCCGATGTGCTTGTTGTTCGAGTACATGGGCCGTGGCGATCTCAACGAATTCCTGCGCTCCTGCTCGCCCAGCAATTATGTCATCCGTGTGCCCAG
Source organism: Cephalotes varians (assembly GCA_037157785.1). Classification (NCBI taxonomy): domain Eukaryota; kingdom Metazoa; phylum Arthropoda; class Insecta; order Hymenoptera; family Formicidae; genus Cephalotes; species Cephalotes varians. The sequence goes on along the minus strand of JANQDE010000006.1, from coordinate 1,824,491 downwards.
TGCAGATGAGGGCGGTCCGACGGCGAGTGAGCCTTCGCGGCTCTCGCATATGGATCTGATCAACATCGCGCTGCAAGTAGCATCCGGTATGGTGTACCTGTCCGACCGGAAGTTCGTTCATCGCGACCTGGCGACGCGTAACTGCCTGATAAATGACCAAATGATCGTCAAGATCGCCGACTTCGGGCTATCGCAGAAGATATACCTACAGGATTATTACAAAGGTTGCCTTCTTCTTACTTTCATTGTTTAGAATTGTTATTTATAGATCCTGGAGAGAATAAAGTACTTCGAAAACTATTCAATAGTTGCTTCCAACTATTGTTTTTTTACAAAACTTGTAACCATCTATTACCTTAATCATCTCTAATATTGCTTGTATCTCTTAATGCAGGGGACGAGCAGGATGCTATCCCTGTCAGATGGATGCCGCTAGAGAGTATACTCTACAACAAATACACTGTCGAGTCGGATGTATGGGCGTTCGCTGTGTGTCTCTGGGAGATCTTCAGCTTCGCGCTGCAGCCGTACTACGGAATGACACACGAGGAGGTGGTCAAGTACATCAAGGAAGGCGACGTGCTGCGCTGCCCGGACAATACGCCGCAATCGATCTACGATCTGATGAAGCTCTGCTGGAACAGGCGGCCGTCCGATCGGCCCACATTCCGCACCATCTATCAGACTCTCGATGGCATCAAACAGGACCTGGAGGCAGAATGCAAGTCGGACAGCGTCCCACTACACATCCGAGTATGAACGTAACAACGGTAATAATCGATATTTTTCTTTCTCATGAAAACGGACAGCGTGAAATTTGTACAATTTAAGAAGAGAAAAAGAAACATTTTTTTCAAAAATAAAGTTTAGGAAAAAATTACATCTTTGACTTATTTTTTCACAAGAAATTACTTTTTTTTTATTGTGTGAGTATGAAGATTTACCTAAATAATCATGAGAAATTGATAGATGAAATTAAACATTATGTGTACGCTTATATTTATATGTAACCAGATAAAATGTTTTTATTCTCCTGGATTAAACAAATTTCACTCTGCGCGATGATCAATTAAGAGTAAGGACCGTCACTTTGTGTACCTACTACTTATTCTTCGATTACATTTCCAGCTAAGTAACTTTATATTGTCATGAGTGTGATGTGGAATGCCTGCCTTCTTAGTTGGATCCACTTCGATACTGAATCAATTATCAGTCGCGAGAAGTGAGAAAAGGACCAATGTATAAAACGGAGGCGCATTATTACACGATATGCGTTAACTTCTTCTTCTACTTCTTCTTCTTCGAAAATGGATATCCCTTATCGGGATACGATATTGCTGATTTACTTTCCCGGGTCTCTACTCAAATACTGCATTAGCTCGAGGAGATTTTCACGCTTGTTTTTATTTACAGTAAGTCTCATAAGAACGTATGCACCATAATTTCTTTACAGGCTTTCGGGAAGGAAGGATATAATAGATGCTTGTTAGCTTAAAAAATTATTGAATTATTTATCAATTTAATATATGAATTGATTATTCCGGTTTGATGCAATGGACTATGTTTCAAGACTGACGAATATGCGGCGCGCAGTTCGCATGAGCAGGAGATGTAAAAATTCACAAATTATAATTGGGCAAGATCCGTCGCAGTTTGTACTGCAAGACATTTGGCCTCTTTGATATTTGTATTTTCGATTGAATTCGCATTAGGAAACTGTGTCGACCAATCATAAGATCATGATGTCACTTTCGAAACAGCTTCCAGGTGGTGCATAAACGATCGGATTATATCCGGGCGGCATCGAATATGAAACGTTCTTCTTCTAAAAGATTTCAGACTCGCTGAGTACCACACTTTCAATACCACGGGTGAAAATACGTATACAGATTTCCAAGTACCCGAAATCTAGACGTAGTATAATAAATGTAGTAAACTTCCTTCGATATATCCAGAATAGAATTCAGAAACCTAAGAAAAGAGAGATCAAAGCTTAACAATCAATAAATATGTTATAAATGAACTTAGCCCGTTTTGGATGGCCTTAATCAAAATTTGAAAATAATTCCAGCGATTTTTATATTTGAATTTCCAATAACATCAACGGAAAAAAGATCCTGTAAGTGATTTCTCTGAGTGACCTAAGCAGTTTATCCCTAGAGTCGCGCAAAAGAATTACACATTAGTTGCATTCTTCTAATTAAAGAGCTTTGATTGGAAAAAGTTCAACACACTTTATTTGAAGCAAATCTCGGATGTGAAACGTTACTAATAAATCTATTATATAACGAAATGAAGAATGCTCCCCTCTCTTCTCTATCGAAATCTCCAGGACTCACTATTGAATACAAGATTGTATGATGTAATATATACGCTCTTATGGGACTATACTGTTTAATTAGCTTTCGATTATTCCTAATTAGGGTTGCCATTTCTCCAGTTTTCTATTGTCCTTTTTTATTAATATAAATTTTGTGAAAATCTAGTTATGTAACACTTGTTAGAAAGATTTTTGAAAGTATTTGTGAATCATTTTAGGTTTATTATTAAGACATGGCCTGTTTTATAAATTATTTTCTCTCATTATTTTCTGACATCGTCTCGTAATCTTGAGATAACGCGGAGATGTGGCGGTTCTAATTGCGAATTCTATTTTACGAGCAAAAGCACTGTCGAGTCTGTACAAATAGTATTAAAGCGGTGGCTATAAAAGTGCATTTAGCAACATTATATTTAGAGGCTCCTTGATTGTTAGACGTGTGTTAGGTTGTTAGATCGTTTGCTGTACCAAAAAAAAGGGAAAAAAGACATAAATACCTATAATGTGCTGAGATTAACGAGAAGAAAATTATGAGGAATGTTAAGCGAATCATTGAATGAGTTGTACACTACGGAATTGTTGTAAATTAAGGAAGAACAAAGGCGCGTCGCGTCTCCTGCCGACACTAGTCGGACTTACCGCGGGTTCGCATAATTTTTAATTACATCCAGTGTTTGCGTGATTTTATTTAATACCTAGACGTATTTCGCAAAGATACAAAGGAGTGGATCTCGCGTTAGCGCATCAGGAGAATATTCCGCGGAAAGAAATTAATCGCGCTCATTTAATTGTCTCTTATTTAGTAGCTCGTGACTGCTTGCGATCTTCGACTCGCTGATTGCCTTGTTAGGAATATAATTCGTTGTTTTTGTTGGACCTGCTGTGATTTTAGCGAAGCGCACCGACTGAATAGCCACCTGATCACTGCCTCATTACATTCCAGGAAGCGTTTATTAAGCAGCGATTGTTTGTACCACACGCTGCAAGTATCTTGTACAACGAACGTTCCTTTTCTTTTTTTAAAAATATTTTTATCCAGTGTGTAAGAATATACATATAGACTGCGCATAACTCTCCGTTTTCCTACTTTTATTTTAGTGTTAACGCTGTTATCCGACTGATCGTCGAAAGCGAGAGAAAATACCGTACGCTTTTGTCAGTTTGGGAGTAAGATGTTCTCGTCCTTACGGGGATAAAACTAGACTGCCATCGCGACTCCTCACCACGTGTGTCGTTGCGCCAAAATCGAAGAATTCGTTTCCAAAACGTCTCGGATCCGCATCTTCGAAGAAGACCACGCAAAACTCACCGTAGCTTTTTTGCCTTTGAAAGAGGCTCCAAGACGTTTTAGAGACAAAGCTTTCTATGACGATATCTTCCACACACACACACACACATACACACACGATGTTTACAAAAAAGCATTTAGCTTGTTAAATAATCCGACAAAGATCCGGAATTTTTGAGTTCGCGATTCTGTAAGAAGATGCCAAGTGTGTATAGAAATGAGAGAAAAACATGTGGAACATCTTCTAAAATATTAAGGCAAAGATTTGGCAAGATTGGCCTTTCTTATCAAGCGTCATATAGAAGCCAATAAGTCGATCATGATACTAACATACAAAATTGTTTATATCTCAGATACAGTTTTTGACACCTGTTTATCTTTTTACTCAGGATGATGTGTAGCATTTAATATAAATGCTGAGTACTTTTTTGTAAACACCTCGTATACACGAGCGTACACACAAGCCTTTTTACATTGTATATTTGTATTCTGTGTAAGTAGTGCTGTATGCAGATATGCAGAATTTTCACAAGAAAAAGAAAGAAACTTTAACAAGCAAATAATGACCAATACATGTAATACAGAATAACTATAGTACATTAACATATTCGATCATTGGATGAATCATCAATAATACAATAATTTTCGTGATTTTTATACATTTTATACTTTTATATACTTTTGAAGCGTCAATTACTATTCGATATTTAAACGTAATTTTATATTCCAAAGCTAAAAATGTAATGTTCACATTATTAAATTGATAATCATTGCAATTTTGATCGAAAGGAAGAATATTCTGAGGGTATACAAGATGGAAAACAGGAAGAGATCAAGTTCGATCATATTGACTTGAGAGGCTTTATCGTGATGTCAATTTTGTTATCAATGGAACATAGAATGATTCCAACGACCACAGTAGTATCGGATTTTTCTCTTTAATCCAATAAGCCGTTTATTCTTTATTTGGTCTTTAATGAATGGTTCAAGAATTAGCAAATTTGTTTTTATCTCTTATCTATATTTCTCTTGGCGTAACGATCGTACAAGAAAATGAAAATGAATAAATGTTTTCAATCGACGCTTTCTTTTATGAAAATTCTGCATCATCTCATCGGTGTAACAGGCACGTGTGCGTTCGCGACCAACAAGAAAAATTTACTGCCACTGCATAAATACCTGTTGGGTTCGTACGTGTCGATATCGACAGCCCCATTCTTCGACATGAATATGCGTCAACCTGACAATTGTAACGTAACTCGTGCGAACTCTTCCAGCAGATGATTGATGTAATGATTTTTGTAAATAATCGATAACGTGTCTCCATCACGAGTCTCTGTATCGCTGACAATACCGTTTGTATACCTATATTTCTACTGTATTACATAGTACCAGCTGTCTACCGCTCAGATCGCTCTTTCCGTTGTAGACTCTAATTGTGTCACGCTGAAATTCAATAATCGGTCTAACTGTACCACGAACGCCTCGAGGGAAAGTATGAAACTCTACCCCGATGTGTGCAACCTTGGCAAGAAATAAACAACCAATTTCGTATTATTTCAGACTATTTTATCTGCTATGCACCTTGTGTCGCATACAAAATATACATCCTCCAGGAAAAAATCGATTGTCACTTAAATTGAAACGCAAATTGCGAAACTGTATATGTGTTACATCAATTATTATAATACGGAAATTATTGGGAATATTATTGTACATGATTATAACGTCATTACTTGCATCATAAGTATATTTTCTGTAATCATATGTATTTTCTTTTGTTTATTTTTCTATCTATTTATGGAACTAATCTAAAATAATTTATTATTTTTTTTTTTTATAAAAAGCAGATTTGGTTTGCACATTTCGCGTATATACATATTACATTATCCCTTATGCTAATTTACGTGTGTACATAAAACGCCTTATGATACAAACAGTGCTCAGTGCAAGTCTGTCGCGATATTATGATATTACGTATCTTTTTGGTATGCATTCTTTTCTCATGAACGCATCATAAATACACTTGAAGTAAATGTAGAAAATATTCTCCTTTTTTCAAAGTGACTAGTTTTGCTCGATTCAGTTCTTGCATCTTTAATACGTTGAATTTACGTCTATATCGCGATGAAAAATATCTCGATAGATATAATGTAGATTCTGATTAAGCTGTTTTAAGATTTGCAAACTATATATATATATATATATATATATAAAATATAGTTTATAAATCTTATAAACATGGGCGTTTTCCAACAAGGACATAGTGAATCATTTCATTTTTATTTATCATTGATAAACGAGGATAAAATGATTCACTGTATTATATTGTTCTTATTGAAAAATGCCCATATATATATGTCACTTAACGTGCAATAAGCAAAAACAAAAATACATTTGTACATTCACAACTGATCTATACAAATACTGATGATACCTTAGAAAATAAATCATTACATCTATTAATTATTGCAATTCAACTCTCTATATGCATTTGATATAGTGAACACTTAGGGACTTCTATGAAACGAAATGCTTTTGTGATATCAATATTTTAAACGATTCCTTACACGTTCGTATACAATGAGTTTCTAGAAATGAAACATTTAAATATCTCTCTTGGATTAAGAAAATGTATAAGACATGATTCAGGCAGTTTTAAAACGGTCATTTTCATACGTAGAAAGGTCATTTTATTAAAGAAAATATTAATGATCGATAATTTTGAAAAAGTTATATTCAATTCTTTGTCTTCGTACTTTTCTAGATCCAAAAGAGCTAATCAAGTTTTATTTCTAGTGACTCGGCTGACCGTTAGCGCTCACTCGTACAGCATTATAGCTTGTTGTACAGAAAGTACTGAAAGTACATATATATATATATATATATATATATATATATAATTCTACATCCTACACTGTCATTTGTATGAAATGATAACGATGAAATTGTACAATCAAAATGCGTCTTTTATATTCTGAAACTGTCGCACGGCCAAGTCCACCGGCAGATCGAACTTGTAACTGGTAAGGCGATCCAAGGTATGAAATGCATCTTGGAAACCTAAAAGTTTTGTCATGGAAAATGCAATTCCACTTTGCGATGTTTATTCTAATTGTGGCGTACCTGTCTTTACAACGTAGCTCCATGAGAGATAATAATTTTCCAAAAGATATTGACATTGCAGGATCAATTTTAGCCATATCACGAGTTTATTTGCACTGAAAGTACAATTATTTGATAAATTATTACTTGTAATTAACAGTTAATAATAATATAACGACTGAGCTATGAGAAATAATTTGATAGCTTGATACAATCACGTTGTTACTTACTTCAAAGCTGCGCATATGAACGCCTTGAAATGCGAATCGTAACTTCGCTTGTATGGACTGTGAGAAGCGATGATATTACCTATAGTTGTCAATAAGCTCTAAAAAAAGAAAGACATATTCAATAGCATTTTAATTCGCAGAAAATCCAGGGAATCAAACGAAGAAATGGTTTTCAGAAACTATTACAACGATTAAAATTTTACTCCGTATTTTTTGCTTCATCTCCTCTCGTCAATTAGCGTTAGTTTTCTAGATACCTTGGTCTCCCAAGATCTAAAGGTGAAAATAATCTACCTGTTTCGAGGAGGCTATTCTTCCGGCCGCGAGATCCAGGTTGAAGCTCTGCGATAACTTCTGTGCGGGGCTGGAATTGTAACGACGTCCGTTCTTGATCTCGTAGTACTTCAGTATCAGCTCCCAGGCGTGCATGAAGTTCGCAGACGTGACGTTCCCGCGCTGCGGGAAGCAGCCGACGAACGGCACCACGCTGGACCCGGAACGCAATACGTCCGCGGTCAGGCCATGCTGCATGAGATCCCTGATCGAGGTGGCGAGATGCTTCCTCACGGCAGACGTTAGCTTCGCGTTCGCATGCGACGGCGAATCCGAGTCGGACGTGTAGTCGTTCTCGTTGTCGTCGATATCGTCGACATCCTCCTCGTCGTCGGGATGACGCTGCAGCTGTTGATGCTGCTGCGATATCTCCACGATCGTCTCCAGCACGTGCTCCACAGCGATGTCCAGTCTTGTGCGCAAATCGCGCCAATTATGCATCGGGTTTCTGCTATTGCCGCCGAAGTTTCGGCGTACCCGTTCGCTGCCACAACCCAGCTGCGACATCAGGAACATGTGCAGAAGCGCGACCACTTTCCGCACGGTGTTCAGAGTCCTGGTTCGATTAGCGGCACCCGTTTCCTCCTCGCCGGGTCTTCCACGTTCAAAGCGCCGCTTGGAACCATACGAGGCCGATGAGGCGCCAGCACCACCAGCGTGTACCGGACACGCGCACGTGCACGCCAAAGTCTCCGTGCTGACTTCGCCCTGAAGGTAGTTTATGAAACGCTCCAGGTCCGCGATCTGCGTTTTTAGCTGGGAGACCAGCTGCTCCTTCATCTTCAATGGGCTGATGATCTATCATGTATGTATTGCTTTAAATAATAGTGAAACAACTTGTTACAAAGCTTGTCCCAGAAGCACCGGAAATCCTTACAGCCATAGCTTAATTATCTATTTGAAAATTACTTTTCTATAGCGGAAAAATTATTTTGATATATTTGTGTTAGTGAATTAGAATTCTACTAAAGTTTATATATTATAAATTAAAATATACAATTTAATTTGTTTTCTTTTAAAAAATGCAATTTGTTTCTATTTTATTTTTCTTATATTTTCGTTAATTATTCGAAAATTATATGTGTTCGTCGGTTGAGAAGAAGTTTATGCACCAAATTCTTTTAGAATTGTAATACTGGAAGGTAATAATTAATATTTTATTTTGAATATTAAATTAGCCAGTATTAAATGGATTTCTCTAATCTGAAATTGACGAAGAGATACCCAGTAGTTTTGGGACTAAGCGTAGATCTCGAGATCGCTTTAGACATACTTGACTTATGGCGTAATCGACTTGCCACCTGAGATCGTCCGCCGGTAGTTTGCACAGATCATCGACATCGAAGTTCAACTTTTCCTTCAGGTGACCTGCGAGCATCAACAGTTGTTTTACTTTCCTTGATGATAGAGATTTTCAATTAGTTATTTACTTACTAATTATGATATTTTGCCTTTCCAGAATGACGCTCTGTGGTAGGTCGGCGTCGCCCGTTTCGTAAGCATACTTCTCCAGATCCTCCAACTGAGACTTCAACTGGCTTATCAGTTCTCTCTGTTTCGTTCGTTGCAATGCCATTTTGGATTCGACTTCCGCGTCAGTAATCATACCAGTCACCTACAGTTACGTTACATTCGACGCGATTAAAGAGCTAGCGAGCAGCTGTTAAAATTAAATGAATAGCTGTGGAAAGATATCCCCTAAAGAATCTGTTGCGCTGTAGCTGAAAAAAATTTAGAAAATTGCGATAGGCGACGCAAGCGTACTAAAAATTTACAACTCCGGATCCGGATTAATCAGTGAAGGATTGGATGCGTAAAGGTATTAAAATAAAATGGATGAAAGAAGAAAAAATATGTGGAAAACTTTTATTGCACATTCAGAGATAGTATAAAAAGAGCAGAAGACACAAATATGGCGCTTACATCTTATATAAACACAACATGTATAATGTAACAAAATAAATAGAATATAAAAAAAGAATAAAAACGACTTAAAAATGACTAGATGATGAGAGAAAACAAACGTAAAAAATGTGTCAAAGCCACAAAAATGCCACGAAACAAAGCAATAAAAAGTTTCAAGAATATCATGAAGTCACAAGGATACCATAGAAAATTTGCTTATGCTGAAAAGTTGCAAAAAGTTCACTTTCTAGTGTGGCTTACGCTTCGATCACAGGATACAGGAGAGAGCGGTGTGACAGATCTGCTCTCTAACAATAAGCTATTCGGCACATCCGGTATTCCCCTAAACGCAAATTCCTCCAACTCCTTGAGCAGTGTCTCCTTCTCGCTGGCTGGTGCGTCCACGATCTGTCGGAGACGAAACTGGACCTGTCCATGGATTCCATTAATTAGCACACGAATATGAAACGGCAATTACAAAGCGAGCGAGCTCTCGATCTTCTCACCTGAGCAAAGTGGGTGGTTAACGCTATCAGAGATGAGTTCAGCATCTCCTGTTCCTCCTCCAGCATCTTCATCCTTTCCATGTCGTACGCGAGGCTAGCGACATAAGAATTATTTCATCTATAATGTCACAATTATTGAACACAGCTTTGATACAGATGCACTTTCTACTCAATACACAATTTTTGTGCAACGTAATAGATAAAAATGTTGTAAAGTAATTGCAATACATAATAATAATTATAATATCATGTTATTCTTTTAACTTCTAAAAGACATAATCTTTGGAAAATTGTTGCTGGATCATTCTTGAATATTATTCTATTAGATAATCAAAAGTTGCTACATATATAAATATATAATACGCAGAACAACAGGGAAAAAGCAGCAGTTTTCAAATTTGATTTTTAAACTCTTACAATCTTCGAAAATTAATTAGTCTTGAGTCTTGAGTAGCCAAGGATCAAAGCATATGTTCTTGGGAGAACTGGTTATTCTGTTACTACAAATATTCTGAGGAGAAAACGGAAGAGACAAGTACTTCGCAGACGTACTTCTCCACGTTGGCGTCGACGTATTTGTACTCGTCTGCGAACTCATTGTCGCCGTCGTTCGCGCCGACCGGAGCCCACCTTTCCCCAGACGGTCTACTCTCGCTGCTCTCATCCGAATTCTCGACCTCGTCGCTCTCGCAGAGCGCCGCCCGCGAGTGCCCTCGCCGTTCATCGCCCATCCTCTCCCGATCGTTGTTGCACGCCGCTTCGCCTATCTCCTGCTCGGCAAGCAATACATGAGCATATTGATCTGCAGACCGTGTCGTGTCCGCGAATCTTCGCGGAATTTATAATTCGTCACGTCGCGTTGTCTACGTACCATGACAACGATCTCGGTGCCGACCGTCGCTCCGTGTGCGATTTACCCCGCAGTCGAATCCGAGTGGAACGAGCGTCTAAAACCTGGATTCTTCTCTCATGTCTAAATCATTACTAATTAACCACTTGCGCACGTGTACGACCGAGACGCTACTGACGTCAGTGGTCAGTAGTACAGGTCCGCGCAAAAGAAGAGAATAGACGCGAGTCGACAAAGCAGCTAGCCTATTCACCGAGCGATCGAACATGATTGGTCGTAGAGGTCGCAGGAGGTCATTGCGACAGACCAATCGTTGTGCGTGAAGGTTCATCTACATAAAGGCCCATCTACATAAGACGCAACACGCAAGTCGCAACGCAAATGCGACAGCCAATCAGAAGCGTCAGTGGTAACTATTGCTGCTTCGATTGGCTGTTGCATCTGCGTTGCGACTACGTGCTGCGTCTTAAGGCCCATCTATATTAAAGGCTTTCTACAATAAACCATAAGTCAGAAATCAGAAGCAAATTGACCAATCACAGACAAATGTGAAAAAAATATTTGATTATGATTGATCAATTTATTGCTTCTGACTTCTGATTTATGACTTATGGCTTATTGTAGAAAGCCTCTAAGCGAATTGATCAATCACACTTAAGAATTGCATTACGTTCTCTATTGTGATTGGTCAATTCGCTTATTGCTTACGTCATACTGCCTTACGTTTTTGTATATGCTATGGCCTTAATAACTCGATTCTTGGGACAAAGCGACGCTTTTTTCTTCTTAAATCTTTATTTTTACGCGAGAATGCATCGATTGAGTGTAAATTCATTAAATTTTAAGGTGGGGGACCTAAACATTTACCTAGATGGAATTTAACCAATCAGAAGAAAGAAAACCAATTTCAAGTTTAATGAACTTTGATTGATCAAAAAAATCCAATTCAATCTCAATCTCTAATCTGATATAGACTTGACGCCGATCTAGCATTAAAAAAATCGCATCGCAGGCTTAAGTTGCAAATGGCGGTCATTTACGCTACTCCCACGCTACCTACACGTATCCCTAAACGTTGAAGGTTATGTCATTTGTGTAACATGGCGTCGAGCGAGAGTGATGATTTTCAAAAGGTGTTGGAGTATCGGATTTATAAGTGCTCCAGTTATTCTTCCTGTTACATACCCGAGTGAGTGGCCCTGGCATTCGTAAGTCGTATCGTCGTGAAACGATCGGGAAACTCCTCGTTGAAGGACCGCGATTTTCTAACCTAAAAATCAGGAATTTCTCCAGAGACCGATACGTGCGTCAAATCGTAACAACGAAGCTTTATTCGTCGCCATTCACACACAATGTCTTTTTCAGAAATATTATCGTCGACATACCATCGGATCAGTCGTCGCGTTGGTCCTCCGACATCGACAATCACCCGCAGGTACGTATCACACAAGTCACATCTCGTCGCGCCACTCATCTCGCCAACTGCATTTCAGTTTCTCATCCTTAAGCTTCAAAGCCCCTCCATCGTCAAGTACATCACTTTCGGCAAATATGAGAAGACCCACGTATGTAATATAAAAAAGTTCAAGATATTCGGTGGTTTGGAACCCGAGAATATGATGGAGCTCCTCGAAAGGTTTGCGAGAGACGATTACTCTCTCTACGTTAATCATTTTGTTTATCTGACCAGAGTTTTATTTATTTTAGTGGCCTAAGGAACGATTCCATACCAGAAACATTTGATCTCAAGCACGTTTTGGGAAATGAAGGGAATTACTTTCCCATACGATACATAAAGGTTCTTCCATTACAATCGTGGGGTCCCAGTTTTAATTTTTCTATATGGCACATCAGATTAACCGGTATCAATGATCCCAAGATTGTAAGGCCCTGTCTCGAGTGGTTCAACACGGTAAATGCATCATTAAATAAGAAACAAAGCACTCTGAGATGAAATTAATGAACTTTTTGTATTGCAGTATCGGCAGAAGGAGATAATAAGACTGTGCATGAAACATTTCCGGCAAATGGAACAGCCTGAGATTGTTGAAACCTTACAGAGGGTCACTGGAGTCTCACTGGAGGATCCGCGATTGTCGACATTGTACGATCTTTTGGTTACCAAGGGCGATCATCTACAAGCAGAGCGTTTTATCAGTAACGCGCTCACGAGTAAGTCCGACGTGGTCCGATCATATCAATTCCCTCTTGTGACTCGTGTCCGTTTCACAGCCGTGACGCTTATACATTGTTAAATCCTTTTAAATCCTGTCTTTTTAGTGGGGCTCTTAAGCGATTATATCAATGCTCAAACTTATAGAGCAATTTGGACTAAGTTATCGTCCAGCGAGCCCAAGCCCGGGATGCGGGGTGGTCATCAGATGGTGCTTGATCCCACGGCCGAGGTACTTTATCTCTTCGGCGGATGGGATGGTAATCAGGATCTCTCTGACCTGTGGTCGTACGACATAGAGGCTGGCAAGTGGACGCTCATATGCAAGGATACCGAAGCGGTGGTCGGTAGTATTCAATAAATTCAATTCAACATTACGACGTGGTCTGACATACCAGGATAATGTGCAATTAATCTCTTATCTCTTCTACATTGTACATATATCTCACTTGTAAAGTGTAAACAATGTAATCGTTTATTCAATAAGATGTTTTTTCTTTGAGGATGTTGAACAATATCTTGAAAGAACAGAGAATCACTAATGAATTTCTTGAATAAAGCAGCTTTTTAAAGTATGATATCATCATCATAAAACATAAAAAGTATAATTAAGAAAAGATTTATAAAATGAATTTCGTAGTTATCTTTTTAGTATTTCTTCATGTATCACAACTTTGATAAATAGATATGTTTTGTCTATAAAAATTGTCAAACCACGTATGCACCCTTATTTTATTTTCGTTAACGTTGCACCTATTACAATCTGCGATTCCTAGGGAGGACCGAGCGCACGTTCGTGTCACAAGATGTGTTTAGATCCGCAGAGACGACAGCTTTTCACTTTGGGCAGGTACTTAGACACGCAATATCGTACCTGCGAGAATTTAAAGAGTGATTTTTACGTTTACGACATCGAGTCGAACAAGTGGACACAGATCTCAGAGGACACTGGAACGATAGGTGGGCCACCGCTTGTATTCGACCATCAGATGTCGATGGACGTGGAGAAACGAACTATCTACGTTTTTGGCGGACGAATATTGACTCATCCAAGTAGGTAAGTTGATATTTGATTACATTTGAAGGAGAAAAAAAATAATGATTTTGTGCGCTGTATCTTTCAGTATTATATATGATTATGTACGATTTTAAGATTTTTTATATTCTTCCTTCTTTCTTTGACATCATTTTTCCAACTCGCGCAGTGCTGACGAACACGGTCTGATACCGGAGCCGCATTTCTCGGGACTGTACTCTTATCACGTGCCGACTGGCACCTGGATCAGACTCGCCTGTGATATCGCCGATAAACCATGCTCGAAAGACATGCCGATTTACAGATCCCGCGCTGGTCATTCCATGCTGTTTCACCCGGTTGGTATCCCTCGACTTTACTTCTCAAGCGCGCGAGAGAAATAACAATGAGCAAATCTACAAACGCGTGACGAGATATTTAAAAAGCAGAATCTTATTTCAGCGATCCAGAAAGCTGTACATATTCGCTGGGCAGAGAGGCAAGGAATATCTGAGCGATTTCTTCACGTATGAGGTCGATACGCAGCACGTCGAGTATATAAGCTACAATGAGTTTGGCACGACGAAGGATTCCAATCATGTTCCCGCGGCCGGATTCACGCAGAGAGCAACCATCGATCCTGAACTTGGCGAAATCTACGTTCTATCGGTTTGTTTCGCGTAGCGAGATCGTTAATTTGAAGTGCAATTAATTAATATGTGAAATTTATAATTATTATAAGAGTAAAGAATTATAAATATGAATATGAATTGTTACAAGTCGTAAATAATTAATTTCATATTTATATAATATAAATACAGATACAGACACAATTTTATATATATTATTTATATTATACATATATAATAATATTTTTCAGGGTTTGAGCAAGGACAAGGATAAGAGAGACGACAATGTGCAAAATTCCTTTTGGGTGTACAATATCCAGAATAGCAAGTGGTCTTGTATATATCGTAATGAGAACGTCGGTGAAAAATACTGGAGCAAGATGCAAGATTACGAACCGTGCCCGCGATTTGCCCACCAACTTGTTTATGATCACACCAGAAAGGTACGTTGTAAATCGTTGTAATTGACAAATTTGTATTTAAATAAATTAATTTTAATTAATCCTTTTATTACTGTTTTAAATAAACGTCTAATGATATAGATCAATAATGTTTCACAAATTATTCCCTCGTTAGGTTCATTTTCTGTTTGGCGGTAATCCAGGCAGATCTTGCCTTCCGAATTTGCGACTCGACGATTTTTGGCAATTAGAACTGCGTCGACCTACGGCAGAACAGATTTTGAAAAGGTGCAAGCTGATCATTAGGAAGCATAAGTTTAGAGAGCTCGCCCTGAGCAACAGTATAGAGGCCCTTGAATACCTGCAGACAAAGATTTTCGAGATTATTGACCACAGTGACACGCAGCAAACGAAAGAGGTATATCCATGCATTTCTTCATTTCCTTATTTTCATTTATTTTTATATTTATCGCGGCAACTGCTAAACGTATTATTGTCTCACGTGCTAATCGTTAGTCGCTGTCTTTCCTCCACAGTTCCAACTCTTGACGTCGATCCTATTCCGGAAACAGAATAACTCGCTGGAAGACGCCTCCCATTCGAACACGATGTTGAACGAGCTGACGACTGACGTGGCGACGCAGCAGTGCACGAACGCGCGTGATGTACATAACTTGCGAACTGAGCTCTACGACAAACTCGCGGAATTCTTCTCAGAATCGTTGACGCAGCCACGGGCGAATCTGATCGATCTTCTGCCATTATAATGACGCAGCGAGCGGATGAGACCTCGACGACGGAATGTTCTCTGTTCATATTACATAATTTCTTCTTTCATTCAATAATGTCTTCGTTACAAAGTTACTTACGAAGTGACTCTTATTTTTGTAAATTTACGACGAGTCTCGCCACGTTTATGGTGTGATTTGTTTTTTCTATTTTTGATGCTAATTTCGGGGGAAAAAAGAATGGGTTGCAGTATATTTCAGGTTCAACGTTAACAAAACTGCCTCTTACAATTCTATTCATTTCTCTTATAATACGCTTGATTGTTAAAGTTTGTTCTCTTTTTTTATGAACCGAAAGCAATTCGGGACAAAGCACTCCATGTGTCATTTATATTTATCTACACGATTTGAGATCAAACCCCTTGGAACTTTGTGATATCAATAGCTTTCTAACGGACTGGTTAGTTGATATGTAAGTAAACTAGAGATCGTTTTATATGTAATCTCTTCTGTATTCTATAGCTATGTGTTTATAATGTGGCCATAAAATTGTTGTTATTATTATGTTTGCTAAAATAATATATTCGTCGAATGTGAATTAAAGAGAGATAAGGCTAGAGACAATAGTGCATTAAGAAAGCTATTAACTAAAGCGTCGCGATTTAACGCTTGCAAGATGTTTCAAGCAACTTGACACATGATATATGCTATTTTCTAACAAAAGTATGTAAGCCAAGAAATTATTATACAGCTTCGCTAAATGCAACAAATTATAGCTCTTGAGTCTAGCGAAACAAGTGATTTTCTGGCTTACAAACAGTCGGAGAGACAGAAGATGTTATGGTCAATTGTATATAAAATTTTCTTCTTTAATTAATTATTTTAAAATATAATTATATTAATTCAAGCACACACAAATTAATTCAATTACACAATTGTTATATTTAGTTTAATTAATTATAATTTCGCATTATAATTAATTAAATAAGGAAATATCACTATTTAAATATTGTGTGATTAATTAAATATAGAAATTTTATTGTACTGACCATAATGTTCCAACTGAGTAATTACTTCCTTATGTATCTCCCACATTATCAAGAGCAAAAGGGATATTGCAGATAGTCGAGTTGGATGAAATATTCCATAAATATCGATCCATTTCTTCTTGTAAAATGATCTATTCTTAGATACAACAAATTCCGTATCCCGCATCTTTTCATAATCTAAGAATAAGTTCATTCACCGGAAATGCCTTCTAATGACGAGATATGAATCTGAAAGTGTTATTATTGTGTGCAGACACTGCGACGCGAGTTAACAATCGGCTCACATTTTCGACTTCCCCGAAAGTTTTCAGCTCCTTTCCAAATTCTTAACGCCCGCAGCAGA
Source organism: Cephalotes varians (assembly GCA_037157785.1). NCBI lineage: Eukaryota > Metazoa > Arthropoda > Insecta > Hymenoptera > Formicidae > Cephalotes > Cephalotes varians. The sequence goes on along the minus strand of JANQDE010000006.1, from coordinate 1,807,616 downwards.
ATACGCTACACAGTAGAATATCCGTACACGAGTAAATTTTCAGAAACCTTAAGTTTTCATTAGCATGTAAAAATATCCACGACGAGTCACGATCCATTTCCGTGTCATAATTGTCGATTTACGTTTATTTTATTGTTCGTCGGCCGAAATGCATCTTGTACATACGTGATCAGCCTCTCGCGAGCTTAAAACTTTACTGAGGAAAGAGGCGTATGTGAGAATGATGCAATTATATGTATATTGTAGAAGTAAAAACTGTATAGCCGCTGAGAATATCCGGCCGCGCATTATCTTTGTACATACATACACGATGTAAGGAACGTCGAGATTTTTATAATGTGATTCCAGTTAAGTTAGATAACGGAACTATGTAAAAAGGGGGTAAAAATGAACGGAGAGTATATATAGAAAAAAAGATTATGAATAGAGAGAAAAACGAAAGTGTACGCGGACAAAACGAGACGATGCCGCCGCCATTCCTTTAAATATACATAATATATGACATATATTAGACGTTTCGAAGCTGGAAGAAGAGGTATCGCTTGTACGCACGACATACGGAGGCATACACGCGAGATTCTTCAAGTTTCGGGACGCGAACGAAACGAGAAACGTCGATATATCCGAAGTTCTAGTCAGATAATAAATGTTTACAAGGTACACGACAGAGAGAAAAGGACTACGAGTTTGGAATTTATTTACATACGCAAAATTCGGTCAAAGAATGAGAAATTTATTCGTTTTTTCTTTCTTTCCTATCACTGGAACGCATTCTCCTTCCAAGATTATATCGTACAGATATATAACTGTATCTCTTAATGTATAATATAACATAATATAATAATGTACAAATGGAATAGTTTCACGATAAAAAAAACAACGGACAAATGCACATTAAATATCATTACATTAACAGAATTCGAAACTGTAAAGAAATGAGAGAGAGAGACCAATAATTGATCAATGTAACATGTAAAAGGTATAAATGTAAAGTTTCAGTCTCTATTAATCTTATATATATATATTTTTATCCAAGAAAAACTCACGAAATTTTAAAACATACTTGTAACTCATCTTGTATGTATACAGGATGACTAAAATAAGGGGATAAACTTCAGGGACGAGCATCAAATTTTTACGAAATGATAATTTCAAAGTGATAATTGAATGAATGAGTTTTTCAATACGCTCGATATATGAAATACAGAATGAGAAGTGTTAACGTGTATTACAAAAAATGACAGTAATTGTCAAATTCGGATGTTATTTGATTAACAACAATGTACATTTATTGCTTGTACAAGAAAGTATATAATCACAGATCAAATAAATAAATAAGTTAGACATGGACCACAATCGCTCCGGTTGTAAATAATTTGCATTAATAAAACATTTTGAGTTGTATCTTAGTAACAGCTTTACGGATATATATATTGATATGAATTTTTTTCATGTTTTGATATAGAGAACACTCTCAAAGTTTATCTCCTTATTTTAGTTTTATATATATATATATATATATATATATATATATAAAAGCAATATTTAAATGAGTTGCTCTTATGCAAGGAAGCTTAATACATTGGATTTGCAGTTCCGTGTCATCCCCTTGTTTCATTTTTTTTTACTAAAATATATATGCACGCGTCATGCTCTATGAGCTTTGTTTGGTACTAAAATCACGTTAGACTTTGGTAAGACTTAATACGCATTATCTTTGATAAAAGACTCCTGCATCACATCCGAAAGCCTAAATTTTCAAAAGCACCATCAATAAGTCTTAGCGAAATACATTTCTGGAAGATACAGAGAAGAAATAATGTTAGAAATATAATAAGAGATATATATGATAGGGAAAGAAGTCGGAATTGTTGCTTGTAAAATAAAATTATGGGTTGTCAAAAATGCTTGTAACGTTCAGTAAAAAAAAATTATGCAATTAGATTCGTTAAAATTATCTTGGAGTCTGGTAGACCATCCAGGATGTAATGAGGGGAATTCGCCATGGATGCGAGATCAGCTTCGAATAACGTCAACTGAAGCTCCTTTCGCGCTTTCTGTACAATATAAACCATCAGCGAGACTCCAACCAATATCTGTAAACACAGCAAGAAAAATTATTACTTCAGTTGTTGCTTCTGTGAAAGCTTAAAGAGGATGAACAACACACCTGAAAGCAAAATACTATGTAACCAGTCGCCGCTGTGGATCTATCCTCCAGCACATCCTGCATCGACCTCAGACTACTGCCTAGGTAAACGTTGACCAGTTGGGCAGGCAGTAAACCTATCGCACTGGCTACGTGGTAATGAAAACCACCTATGTTACTGACCTAATCATACACATGTATAAATATACATAACATTGTCGCGAGTTGCATGCAAGGGAATACGCTCTATGCAAGGCGAACGCGCAGGGATACGTACTGCAAAAATGGTGTTCTGAAGACCGAATGGGATCGGAGTGAGCCGCGCGAACAGTACGATCTTGAAGGCCTGAGGCCCGGATATCACGCGGAGTATCGCTCTCGCCGTGTCGCTCTGCAGGAGGGCGCCTATCGGCAGCCTGGTGGACAGCAGGCCCAAAATGACATGGGCAATCGCTATGCCGAGATTAGCGGAGAGTATGACAATTGCCAAGCCGCGCACCACGCCGAACAGGTAGCCACTGGCGACAATGAGGAACAGATAACCGATCACGATCGGGAACGACACCACCGTGAACAGGCCTATGAAGATCACGGTGATGATCCAGGCATTCTGATGCTCGATCCAGTAAAGGAGCAGCTTTATGTAGTCCCTACAGATGAAGACGACGCTACCAAGGAAGGCCAGAGTCGCGATTGTAATCACGACATAGCATATCGAGTTCGAGCTGATGCAACTGAAGGGTATCGTCGAATTCTTGGAAGAGCGCATTCCAGTCTCGACATCGTCTATATCAATGATCTGGTCCATGTTCGAACGGCCTCTCTAACGTTCTCCACGGTGTATCAGTGAGCAGCCAGCCCTTGGCAGTAACGTGTTCTTAAAAGTAAATAATTAATTAAAAAGAATTAAGGACTACACAAAAAAAACAAATCAGACATTCCTGATAGATTTTACGGAATTGAAGAGTAAATTTACCTTGCAACATCCGTTGAAGAGAATCGTTTTACACTTCGGCCCATAATGCGAAGTGCGTATAAATATATTCGTGAAGAACGCGAGCAGTAAAATTCCGATTCTTAAATGTTATTTGGCAACATGTCAAATGCAATAAACTTATTAAAAGACAAAAAAAAACCAGCGAAAAATGTAAGTGTAAACGATTTAATTGTTGATCCAACTGCGCATAAAGTTGTCATTGATCATTTCGCTCTGAACAAAAAATGTAGTTTAAACTTTTTAATTAAATAATTCGATTGCTGTAAACAATTATTCGGAAGCGTGGCACGCGTCAATCACGAGAATCGGATGAGAAGGGAATGTTTCGGAGAAGGTTCAAGAAGGAACATGTAGATGGCGAGAGCGGCAACTTCACGTTGCGGAATATAAACCGATAGTCGGTCTAAGGGCCAATTTCACCAACGTCGGTTAGACTAACCGACGGTTAATTCCAATGGAATTGTCCAATCGCATTTGTCTTTGATCAGAATAAACCAATCACGATTGACACTTTAACCGTCGGTTAGCTTAACCGACGTTGGTGAAATTGGCCCTAAATGAGGTCGCATGCTGAACGCAACCAATGAGGTCGCATGCTGATCGCAGCCAATGAGGTCGCATGCTGAACGCAGCCAATGAGATTGAAAAATAGGTAAACAAAATATAATTGATTATACGAATGCGTCTTTTATAAAAATTAGACATCACAGACGCGCGCTTCGCGCGCGCTATTTAAATTTTTACTTTTTACATTTTATACTTGCTTAAATACTTGCAATTAACCGTTACTGATATACTGTTAACCCCTCAATACACACAACTGTCAAAATATGCGATGACAGCCGCTCACGAAGTAAGCGTTGCGAGAGAACCAATCGGCGTCGCGGAAATGGATAAAGATATTGAGACTTGAAAGCAAAATCATTAATAGCAGAAATTATCTGTGTTCTCTTCATTTCAAGGATGAATATACAGATCGTACATCCTCAGTGTTGAAAGAAAATGCTGTTCCACATGTAAATGTTTTAATTTTCTATAAAAAATATCAAAAATGAAATAATAAGACAATTGTGGAATATGAATTTTTCGAATATGGAAACAATTAGGAAAGCAAATAGCGCCGAGATTAAACGCTTATGTAAAAGGGTAAAAACTTTAAAGGGACAAATCCAGCGAAAAAACAAGAAAATTGACATTATGAAAACCATTTTGGGTGAATTCGAGATAGAAACTTTAATTAATGATTAATACGAAACTATCTTTTTTCCTAATAATTCTTTTTCTTTTAATTCTCTAATTTTTTTAGTAGTATCAGAATGTATAATTTATTATCTTCAAGTGCCTTAATATCATGTAAGAAATATGTACATATTAGAGAAATATAAGAATTGTATAGCATTGGAAAGGTGACAATTTTAGACATTGAAAACATTTTATTCAGTCAGTAAGAAGCATTCTACATGATGATAATAATAATCATAGTATAATCCGTGATAATAATAATAATAATTAATAATCATAATAATTCATTCGTAATAACCACAATTTGTAAATGTACAAGGTAAACTTTCTCTCGTTCTCTATCTCACTCTTTATTTCTCTCAATCTCTCTCTTTCTCTCTCTTTCGCGCGCGCGTTCTCCATTTTCGCAGTCTCTCTCGTTCACACGTTGAGAATTGTCATTATATAGTGTACATAAAATTACAGAAAAATTCACCAATATATAAATCAAACATCGTTACTCTTCAAAGACTATGAATGTAGTCAATAAATCATCCCTATCATCATTCCGTCTCTGCTGCAAAGATACTTCTTGATATTTTTCTTTCTTTCTTTTTCTTTTTTTTTTTTCAGTTCGGCATTCGGCAGCGTTGTTGGATTTGAAGGACTACTCTTTTAAAGGTCCGCAGCGGCAACGCTCTCGCAATATCCCCTTAATATAGTATATTTGTACATTTGTAGGTCCTTTCTTCATAGCCCTGGGAAACACGGGCGGAGATCCGACAGATCTCCTAGATGCACGAAAGCAACGATTAATCAAACATCTAAATGATTTCACATTCAATCATTATCCAATATTAAATGGATAAACATGGAATGGATAAACGAATTTAAGGACCCTTCTCGATTTCAATAGAATTTTCAAAAAATCGATACATTAAAGTGTAGAACAAGGTCTCAAATGAACTAAGGATTTTATGATAACTTGAGTAGTTTTTAATTTACAACGAAAAAGCACAGAAATTTCAGCGAAAAAGTAACTTTTTTCTTTGCAACACCGTTTAGTGAAAAATTATTTTTTATTTTCCTTAGTTCTTGTAGTTAAGAATCCATTACTGATTGTAAAAAATTTTGATTTTCTGTTCTAGTTCTATTGGACAACAAATTTTTTACGGCGGAGACCCCGGAAATTTTGGCACTACACCCTGGATACCACCTATATTATACATAATATTTAAGCGACAAATACATACTCATGTTAAAATGTATTGAAAAAAGTACTCAAACTATCGCACACTTTGATTTCACACTTTGATTTCGTTTATCTACAAATCACTTTTGAAAAACATTCGATTTTACGTTTTCTAGACAGAGAAGGGTCCTCGAATATCAATTGACCTCTTATATACTGCTTTAGATCAACAAAACGAAGTGCAGATCTGCTTTAGGTTCCCATCTTTTTCTTCAATGGATTTTCAACCACCGCAGAATCGCAATACAAGTCTACTGTTCTCTATTGATAAAATTACACCTGCGTTTCCCAGGGTTAATATAGATAGGCGAGAATATTCAAGGCGAATAAATCCACTATACATCCTTCAACAAAGTTTTCAGTGAAAATACGTCCCGTAAAAAAACGTCGGCGTGTAAAGAATCGAGACTCGTAACAACAACGGGGGCGGAGCGCGACCGCCGCGGAGTTCTCTTTTTTTTCCCGTATTACTGTAAATCCATATTACTATTGATTTGAGGTAGTGTATTCAATGTAATCCTATTACCTTGCTGCTATATGTTGCGTGTGTGGATATGTTGTGTATGTCGTATGAATACTCCTTCGCACACCTACCGCATCTGCAACCGCGAGCCTGGAGTCGCGTGTCCTTTAACATACGTATGAAAAAGTCCGGGTATATGTTTTCGCAGAGCGATTCGTCTTGTACGGAGTGTTGCAGGCCTATTGCAAAATATCGTTATCGGCAGTATAATCGAAATCTGACGGGGCGATTATGAAAGTACGTTGGAGTCGTCGGTATGCATATTTTTCCGGGCTCGCAGCTCGCGCTAGTGGTAGGTGCGCTTCACAAAATTATCGTCTATGCAATGGAGTATGAGGAAGCCGAACGTCGGACAAATTCCGTCGAGACTCAATCTCGATTTCTCTCTTTTCTTTCTCTCCCTTTCTCTCTCTCACCACGCGCGCGCCCGGGAAAATTAATCCCGTATCAATAACGCGCGCGCGAGCGTGTCTCTCCAGGAACGTTCGGATGTTCCGCGAAAAATCCGTCCGCAATTCGGCGTTTTTCAACTTCATCTTTTAAATACCAAATACGACAAGGCTGCTGACATTAGGCTTGCTAGCACTTTGTAAATAATGCCCAGCGATTGTGCTATTTTGTTTAAGTTTCTCTTTAACTATTACTTCATGAATAATCATTATCACATTTTTTCTTTTTTTTTTCTTCTTTAATTAATCGCCTTCGCAGAGCGTCGAGGAGAGGGGGAGGCGTGCGACACATCGTCGGCGCCGCGCCAAGTTGGCTCAATCTATGAACACTTCTGTAAAAAATATAATATCTATGGATGGTTGAGCCCTTGGCCAGCATACGCAGCGAACCGAGTTAAGGTTGCCTCTCTCGCAGGGAGGGCAAACGCGGAGGGTGGGATCACTTCTGCACAGAATGAGCAATGTGACTATATAACGCATATATCTAACATACGTACTCTCTGCATAGAACAATATCTGTAGCGCTTCGCTACGTTAAAGGAACATCTTCCACCCGGGACGCCGCGACGAAGCGAGGGGTCCCGCGTCTAACAACGTCAAAAAAACGCAACCTACTTAAGGTGGGGAGGGGGTCACAATCGACAACGCGATTCTCAGCCCCTCCCTGATTTGATTGTACAAATATTCCTATTTTATCAGGCTTGCAGAAGTGATATTCGCCCGAAGTCTTCGTTCGTTCGTTCGTTTCTTCGTTCTTTCTATCTGTTATTGTGTGATGTGACAAGCTCCCCCTCTCTCTCCCTCTGAGAAATCAAACAAACGGTCAATCGAAATCAAATCTGAGAACATGACGACAATTTTGAATTTTGACACGCTCGTGTTATCCTTATATTACCATCAATATAAGTTTAACGACTTAAACGCAAAAACAACAGATATACAATGCACAAGCACATTGTAATAGTAATAATAATAAAAGACAAATGAGACTTAACGTAAAAACATGACTCACATTCAAATGTTTGTAATAGCCTCAACAGTTTCACCAGGGGAAAAACACAAACGAAACATACATATAATATAGTAAAACTAATAACTACTTCACTACTCTAAGACAGCGAGAAAATCCTAAGACATGCGATATCGACGAAATATCGTTTTTTGCTTCTCTTTTTTTTTTCGTTTGTTTTTCCAAAGTTTGCTTTCAGAAGTTGCGTGCCAAATGCGTGCAGTTCCTAAAGATTTTTTTTTTTTCCTCGTTTTAAATCCCGAGTTTTGTAACTTCTGCTGGTTTTTGCTATGAATGTCTTGTGATTTTTACGCTTTTCGTTAACAATTAATTCAATATCGTCTCTCCTGCTATGTTTACCGATTTCCTCCTCCCTTCCCTATATAGCCGGAGAATATTTCAAAATAAAGCAGAGGATTGTTCTGCTTTTCAACTTTTACGTGTAATTCACAATTTTCAATCCTGGAGCCGTTAAGTCCGCTACTCGATCCAACATTACAACACAATATTACGCTATTACGACACATAATTTCCATTAAGCTCGTATGTGCCATCGTTACTTCGACGTTGTTCCTCATCGCTTTCACACTCGCGTGAAATATCGATTTTCCTCGATGGATCTCGTCTCTCAACTCCACAGATCAAAATTGATCTCTCAGACAACAGTTAAAGATTAAAATCATTATTAACTAGAATTATCAATTACACGACCATTAGTATGTCTTACACAGTAATAAATTACCATCGTGCTATTTTTACTCCACCGTCGACACACGTTGTCTTTTTTTTTTATTACTAGATGTTACGATGTTATCTTTAGCTTAACTTAATAACGAGTATTAATGGCATCTGCTTTTGTTTCGAAGAAGAAGTTGAGTAAATTTATTTTTCTTTCTTTTTTTTTTACCTTTTACCTTAATCGTTAATGCTGTATGAAACCCCGGGTTCTCGTCCAAAGTCCCAGAGTCGTCTCTTCGTCATGCTTTTAATGATGCCGTTTTTTCTTGAAACCTGCAACGTGAATTCTCTTTAGCATCCTAATTTGCAGTTTCTCGCGAAGTTACCGCAAAGGAGATCTCTTACTCTTTTTAGCCTTGCCCTTCCTCTGAGCTTTTCTCTTCTTAGCGGTTTTGGTGGATGACTCCCCGAAAGTGGTGATCTCGTCGCCGAGAGTGCCAAGGGTCGACATCTGGCGACGTCTGTGCTTTTCCTGTTTGGTGACCGGCAAACGCGTCATGTAATTCTCCTCGTATTCGATCTTCCGCTTGTCCTCGCGCACCAGAATCGCTCGCTTCTCGCCCAGACCCTGACTGTCCTCCACAGGCGCATCGAGATACTCCTCCTTCAGCTCCCGCAGCACCGTATTCGACACGGCGCGTCTGCGAGCTCTCTCGCCGGCCTTGCGGATCTTCTCCGCCGTTGTTTCGTCGCCATCTGGAGAAGTTAAAATGTGGTATAATTAACAAACAAGAAATAAAAAAATAATTTACGTATCCAATGAAATTAGATGCTTAAACTATTAATTTACATTCTTATCATATGAAAATGATGAATCAAAATCATGTGTAATATCGTTTCTACGTGATGTACGAAAGTGAAAATTGTTTCAAGAACTGACCATAATGCACCGCAGCGAGTTTCGGCGGCACGTAAACGTTAGACTTCCTGGACTGCTGCATTGTTGATTTGACGCCGTCCTCATCCTCCTCCTGATCGCTGTCCGAATCCTCGCTATCAAGCTTGGCGACCAGCGCGTCGGGATTCGCCTTGAAGTTGCTGGGATCGTCACTGTTGATGGTGCCGGTCACCGCCGTCTTGACGAGCTTATCTATTTGATACTTAAGTTTGTGGTCTATTGGTCGGATTTTCTCTAGGACAGTCCTGATCTCGATCAGACGGTCGATCGACGGGTCACCCTCGATACGCTCGCCGGAGCATTTTCTCAGGACGACATAGGTCAGATTGATGAGATACGAGAGCAGCATGTGGTACTTCATCTCCAGGAAACTGAGGCCCTTGTCCGTCGAGATCTCGCCGTTCTTCACGCGCACCAGCATGTTGTCAACGAGCTGGTTCACCTGGAGGACGTTGGCGTTCATCTCCCCCAGCAGGCGGAACGCCTGCGGCAGGTCCCTCTGCTCCATCTCGTCGATAGCCTGCGAAAGCAAACAGAAATTAGGGACAATTAAGAGATTAGCAATAATAACAACAATGCCCGAGTCTTACGATCATCGTCGCGAATTCCCACGCAACTCGCGGGCGAATCGGAAACGCGTCGCGTCGTTTATTTACGTCGCAGCCCGTTTCCCGCGCGCATAGGTTAAGCGGATGGCCGAACGGAAGCCGGGACGTTCTCCTCGCGAAACGCCCACGCGAGCGGCGAGTCTCGCGCGGAAAGCGGCGGCCCCGTGTGGGCGAGCGCGACGGGTATCGCGTACGTCCCGGTGACCGCGGTGTTTCATTCAAAAAAACGGCCGGCGCGGCGAATCCCGTGCGTGGAAACGCGCTCGGCGGGCGATTTCGACGGTAATTACGGCGAGAAACTCGCCCCGGGCCGCTGCGGTGCCCCGGGAAAAATGTCCGCCCGGGACCGAAGGCACGGGGAAAAAAGCGCAATAATCTGCTGCCATCTTTCCTATTTACTAATGGATGACAGCGGAGGGAAAAAAAAAAAAACAATCAAAAACTCCCGACGGCGAACACGGTCGGAAAAACGCGGCGGATACCGCGCGGCGCGGCCGAATTACGCGGCGATAACGCGCGGACGGCACGCCACTCACCTGCACCATGCTTCCGCGTGAAAAATCAGCCGGACAAACGCATATCCAAACAACGTAACTTGTAATTAAACGAGTCCCCACGTGGGACGATATTTTCCTTTTCGGGGGGGTATATTTTTTCGCTCGGAAAAGTCTGGTCAGCCGAGCGACTGTCGCGCGTGTCACTAGAATCCGCGGTCGGCCGCGGCCCGCTCGCTTTTCCCGCGCGATCGGCGCCGCTCGATTTTTCCGCGTCCGCGGCACGGCGAACGCGACGTTCGCCGCGCGACAAAATCGCCTTTCGCGTCTCAACGACACGGCACTTCCGGCCGAGCGGCGAGACGGAGGAGCGGCGCCATCTTCGAAACGCGGGACGAGGTCGCGGTCGCCGATCGACCGAATCCGCGACGACTCGCGACCCGGACGCGAAGCGATCGCGAGGATTCGCGATTGTCCCCGAGCTTCCGCGTCCTCGGATCCGGCCGACTTCCCGTCCGCGGACGTTGCTTTTTTTTCCCCTTTCCTCGCCCCGCCGAACGACGCTGTCGTCATCGTTGTCGCCGAGATGGCGCGCGGCTAGGGACCTTCGCCGCGACGTTGGCAGCGCCGGCGCGCCCATCCCGCGGCTAGCTTCAGCGCGCGGGCGCGCACGCGGCGGCAACTTCACTCTGGACGGTCCGTACTGTCGGCAGTGTCGGTGGGCGAGCTCGCGAGGTGGTGGTGGCGGCGAGACCGAGGRCGAGAGACGGCGTGGCGCGCACCCTTGTCAAAGAGTCGTCGGTAATCGCGTAGAATGGTAGGTGCGATCGCGGGTGCGTTTCTCAGTGTTCTCACGCGTTCCCCACTCCCCGGAGGGGAGTTCCCGGAACGAAGTTCCCTACGTGGCCGGGACACGACCTCGCCGAGGCTTTCCCCTCTTCCACGCGTTCTTCTCGCGAGGACTGACAGCTCGCGACGCCGATCACGCGACCGCGTCGACGCTCGTCGCGCGTTCCTTCCCCGCGCACGCCGCGCAAATCGGATGATTCATCCCATGTTTACAGTAGCGATTACGCGTGTGTGCGTCGAGGGATTTTTGCAGACCCGTTGTAAATATGAATGTAAAGACGACGATTTGACGTTAGCGACACTTTTAGCCGCCTGCAGGACTTGTTACCACACACTGATTACATAAGCGTTTATTGGATACGTTTTTCTGTTGTCATGTCCTGTTGATAAAGCACATCTTGTTCGGGAAGAAATGTTTTCTATTTTTCACGAACCGCTGGTCCCATCGGATTAATTCGCGTCATTAGCTATAATATTTTGTGCTAATTGATTAAATCTTTCGATACAGGGAAGATTACAGAGGAATGGTGCCGTGCTAGTGCTAATATGCCTCCTGATAGAGACAAATGGCTTCTATGTGCCTGGAGTTGCTCCAGTGGAGTTCAAGAAGGGACAGAAGATCGACGTTAAAGCAGTCAAGATGACCAGCACTCACACTCAACTACCGTACGAATATTATTCCCTTCCGTTTTGCTTACCCAAGAATGGAACTTTCATTTATAAATCCGAGAATTTGGGAGAAGTGTTGCGTGGCGACAGGTAAGATCTTTCGAAGGAAAGCATATTGGTTTAGGAAAAATTTTTAACGTTAATTTTATTACGTGATCTTAAATTTATACTTTTAAGACATTTCCAAATTTTTTTGATTGTCCACGAATTTTGCAATAGTCAATATCTTTGTTTTCCAGGATAGTAAATACTCCCTACGAAGTTATAATGGGAGAAGATATTAGCTGCAGGCTACTGTGCCACAAGCCATCCAAGTTGATGACTTGGGACGAGGCGAATTCCCAGCACGTTATCCAGATGATCCAGCATGAATATTTCGTGCACCTGTTAGAGTCTTATTATATATATGTTACAAGAAAATATGTTTTGCATCGTCTATATCCTAGATTTTTTCCAGGTTGATAGATAATCTACCAGCAGCTACTAGGAAGAAACACAAAGAAACGAATAACATAGTGGTTTATCAAGGTTATCGTCTTGGTGGGACTATGAACGATCAAGTGTACATCAATAATTATCTTAAGCTAAAGTTAAGCTATCACAAACATGGCGAGTTAGTATCTATTCCGTACATTCGCAAGAGAGTTTTTACAGAGATGGGGAAAGCGTGATAAAAATGGTCATATTGTCTTTATTTGCAGAAACGAATTTAGAGTAGTTGGATTCGAGGTGGAAGCTCGATCCATCGACACATCTCAATTGAAGTTTGATGGGAATACTTGCATTCTACCGAGCGAGGCGAGCCCGCAATTTGTCAATCCGAAGGGCACGAGCCTCCTCTTTTTGTACTCGGTAGAGTGGAAACAGTCAGACGTCAGCTGGGCAAGTAGATGGGACGTGTACCTCGGCATGAGTGACGTCGAGATTCATTGGTTCTCGATCATCAATTCTCTCATTGTCGTCTTCTTCTTATCTGGTAAGAATATGATGAATATTAGATAAAACTTAAAACTCTCATATTTGAAAAATTATCGTTTGAAATGAAATATGAAAAAATGTGATTTTTTTAGGAAACTTATACAATATTTTGACGACATATGATAGCATTTACAGATAAATTTTATCAAGTTACTTGATAAAATATGATAAAGTAGAATGATAACATGAATATTTTGTTTCCTCAATTTTCGGGAAAACAAGATATGTAATTAAAATAACTATGTATAAATAATAAAAGAAATAAAATACATAATTACATATAATTGAAAAAAAATCACACACACACACACACACACACACACACACACACACACACACACACACACACACACAATGATTCCTATCCTTTTCAGATTTAATTTGTTATTTCTGGATTATTTGTCGCAGGAATTCTTACAATGATCATGGTGAGGACACTCAGAAGGGACATAGCTCGTTATAACGCGGGCGAAAATGACAGTCTGGCAGGTCTGGACGAAACAATCGAAGAGACTGGTTGGAAATTGGTCCATGGAGACGTGTTTCGACCACCGAGCAATTCGCGCTTATTCGCCGCCGTGATCGGCAGCGGCATCCAGATATTTTTCATGGCTCTGATCACGATATGTAGGAATCTATTAAATTCTATCAATGCAACGTAGAGTACAACATTTGTTTACATCCATCTGTATTTCTGCAGTCTTCGCGATGCTGGGAATGTTGTCGCCGGCGAGTCGAGGAGCCTTGGGTACCTGCGCGATATTTTTGTACGTGTTCTCCGGTTTAATCGCTGGTTACTTCTCAGCCAGATTGTACAAAACTATGCGGGGTCGAGAGTGGAGAAGAGCCGCTTTATTGGTAAAAACATAAACTATATAATAAAACGTGAATTATTTGTAAAATGTGAATATATTTTTCTGCACAATTAACTTTTATAATTTTATATTTTTTATAATTTTTCATAATTTTTCACAATTCATTATTCATCGAAATGTATATTCTAGTTTCTAACGTAAAGATATTTATTGTAGACGGCGACATTCTATCCGGGTATAGTCTTCACGACATGTTTCTTCCTAAATTTCTTTATATGGGGAAAGCATAGCTCCGGTGCGGTCCCTTTTACCACGATGGTGGCCCTGCTGTGCCTCTGGTTTGGCATCTCGCTACCTCTCGTTTATCTCGGTTACTTCTTTGGCTATCGCAAGCAGCCCTTTACACATCCAGTTAGAACGAATCAAATTCCCAGACAAGTTCCTGACCAGCTATGGTATATGAATCCAGTATTGTGGTAAGTTTGAAAAGAGAAGTTTGAAGAGAGAATTTTAATTCACTTTTCCTGTTATTTCTCTACTAATAGATATCACTTTTATAAATGTATAATATACACTATAATTTTAAGTCAATATTTTTTAAATAGATATACAAATAATATTTATTATTAAATATTAATAAAATAATGCTTGCAGCACTCTAATGGCTGGAATCTTACCGTTCGGCGCGGTATTCATAGAACTCTTCTTCATCCTGACTGCGCTCTGGGAAAATCAATTTTACTATCTTTTTGGATTTCTATTCCTCGTTTTCTGTATCCTTGTAATCTCATGCTCGCAAATATCGATAGTCATGGTGTATTTCCAGTTATGCGGTGAAGTAAGTGTAATGAGAAAATAATATTCATTGCAATATTTAATTGTTTTTTTCTTAAAGATCATTTTTAATTTGAACTTTAAACTTAGTTTTTCTGTGTTCTATTGTTTATAGTTTGGATTTGTACATATCTTTCCTATATTTTCTTGATTCATAAAATTTCTATGTTCTCATGCTTTGATGTTTTAATCACAGGATTACAGGTGGTGGTGGCGTAGTTTCATCGTGAGCGGCGGATCGGCAGTCTACGTGCTGGCGTATTCTGTCTTTTATTTCGTCACCAAACTAAAAATCACCGAGTTGGTGCCGACCCTCATGTATTTCGGCTACACCGCGCTAATGGTCCTCACATTCTGGCTATTGACTGGCACGATCGGTTTCTTCGCTGCGTACGCCTTCATCAGGAAAATATACGCGGCCGTCAAGATAGACTAGTCAAAATTATCATAGAGTAATGCGAGCGAATAAACTTAGACATTTAACCGAGAAAGAGGGGGAGAGAAAGGGAACGAGCGAGAGAGAGGCAGAGAGTTGGGCCATATTCCAATATACATTATCAGTACTGAAAATCTGTAATATATGTAACGTGAACTATAGATTTTTCAGTACTGGCAGTGTATCGGAACGCAGGTCTAATTTTGTACAGGAACGATAAGTGAAATAGAACGGATGCATCTCTCATCTTCCACGAAATTTCGAAACTGCGAATGTTGCACAGAATTTTGTGACTGACATGTACGAATATTTGATGTACTGACACTGAAGTTTCTATGTATCTATTCTCTTACGTCCGTCATAATGAATATAATGTAAGCTCCATGTTCGTCGCATGGCTTAGGATTTTCAAAACTATCGCAGATATGAAAATTGAAAGACACAGAAAAAGAGATAGGTTGATGCATTTTGCTTTCATCTTTCTTTTTTTCTTTTAAAATAAATATCACAGCGAAAAAAGAACTCTCTCTAATATCTTTATCTTAAGTAAACATTATGATTTTCTGTTTAACATTTTTGTTATTTTTTTATGGGGAAAAGCTTTTTTGTATTTGCGAATGTACACAAAATACGCGCATGAGAAAGGCGCGAATATGGAGCTTTAATGTATAATAAATCTATTTTATTTATACCATTCTTAGTTGCGACGTTTCTCCCGTGAGTACTTATGATTTATGACATACACACACACACACACACACACACACATGAGAAAATAATCGATCTAATCTGCGGACAGTTGGATGTTGGCTATATCAATAATATTCCTTGTCGAAGAACAAGGAACTCTGTAAAAATATTCGAGTAATGTGATATTAGTCAATGTGCGAAAGTATTATATAGCTGACAAAATGAGTCTAAAGTGTCATTTCCTTTAATGTAAGAATACAAACATGTAGTTTCGCAATTGTCTCGACCGATCATTATTATAACAAACGCAGTGTGCAATGTACATGAGTAATAATAACAGTTTGTGTATTTACTTTACGTTCAGTATGAGTGCACATTTTCATTCTTTAACTTTGGAATATCGTTATTGCAAACTTCCGTGCGCCCAATTCCGCTGAGATTCGATTTTTAATTTTTTTTTTATAACACTTATGTAAAATTACACTGATACTTACATAAACGTATCTCGAGTTCTTCGTAATAGATTTCTATGTACATCGAGATTGACATCGTTACAATTTATGATATATTACAAAGTATTTTATACTATTACTGTTGTAAATAATATGTGATGGCTAGTGTGTGCGAAAAGTGTATACAGATATGTCCTAATTTCGATTATAATCTCCATATGAATTGTATATAGAATTATACGCTCGTACGCGTACGAACGCGTCACGATAGAGTTAGTCAAGACATCTTCAAACGCGAGTACGCATGCCGCCTCGGCCTGAGTTTTATAATCAAATATATCAGTATGCATGGGAGACTACATTTATAAATAGTGATCACAGTAGATTCCACGGGCATGTAGCATTTGGAGACGGAATAATTGCTGGGAGTGAAAGTACCCTGAAATAGAAATAATGGATATATTATGGATATATTATGTCCCAATGGAGGGACAATTGAGAGAAAGCCATAATAATAATATAAAGAATTCCCAGTTAATCATATTATGCTCTTATCTTCTAAAGATCCCAGTTTAATACCAGAAATCATTAAATCATTAAGAATTCCATGCCTGGAAGTCAGATAAGTTTGAGGAATATTATTCAGCAATATTATTTTTGGCAAATAATAAATAATACTTCTTAAATTACTAACATTTTTGCATCTTTTTATTCTATTTTTTTATATTTCTTCGTTCTATATCTAAAGTTATAATATTTTCGAAAATGAGGCATTGGCTAACATTAAAATCTCAAAATTAAAATTTACCATCAGGAGAGACGGGTTGACCTTATTGCGCCAACTGAAAGACGAGATCGTGAATTCTAGAATGTCGTCCCGATGTATCTTTCTGCAGCCGTGATGAGTGTGACCGGCGACGATCAGTCGCGGATTCAATATATCTAGAAGCTACGGGAAGTCGGGCTTTGCGTTAATGTTGAACACATGGCTGTGCCGTCAATAAAGTTATCAAAATACCTGCTCCGACGTTTCCTTTGACAAGCATTCCCACCGTTCTCGGAATTTCATGGCCCTTAACTCGTCGGGAGCCCGATCCAATTCATTGCAGATCTCATCCGATTCTCGATACATCGGATAATGCTGAAGAAGAAACGATATTTCTGTTAATTTTTCAAACGGAATTTTTGTTCGGTCTAAAAGTTCAGTCTCACAATTCTTCAGAATTTCTATGCTATTAGCGAAAATATCTATAATGGGAAGACTGACTTGCAGCAATATGGGCCTGCTGTATCTGGAAATCGCGCTTGCGTTGCGACAATCGTTGCTGATTCTTCTCGCACATTTCAGATCCTCTGCAATTCGACACACATCCAAATAGTTCAGCGATTAATCGGTTACGAAAAGATATGGTGGTACAAGAGCATACAGGTAGCTCACTAGCTATTTTATTCACTGCGATCTCGGTTGGTCGACACAGGAAACAGCCGTCTCCTTCCAACGCCATGCTGTTGATCAGCACGAAGTGATTGTTTCTCAGACTTAGTCGTCGCACGCTCGGGCTCTTCAAGCCGTTAATGAAGCGCTGATTGCGATACGGCGTAATTGCTGAAAGCGCATGCCGGGAGTTAAGCCATAATTAAAGCATAATTAAAATATGTTGTTAAAGTATATATTTGCACTCGATTTAAGTACGAAGTAAGAATTATACTGGATTCGTTGTTGTCCGAAATGGTTCCTTTGAAGATATATCCTTTGCCGTACCATAATGAAATCCCATATCGTGATTTCCAGCGACGACGTAGATATGCGTGTCCTTAGGTACGTAGAACAGGGAGTGGAATCTCTTTATGTAGTACTCGAATTCCACAGAGCCGCACCATTGCCCCTCATCGAAAACATCACCTAAACATTAGAAGATAATGAAACAAGTCTTTAGATGTTATGTGAACAATGATACAATAAAGCATTACCTAATACAAAAACTACATCCGGTCGGTGTAACGTCATCATAGTTTGGAACGCTCTGTACATCTGCCATTCTCTGGAGCAACATACATCAGTCTCAGATAGATATCCAAATGCATCATATAAAAAATCTTCAATATTCAGTATAGATGTAACATGAATGAAAATGAAATTGGCTTATAAATACAAACCTTCGCAGTTTATCAAACCAGTGGCCTTCCCTGGAACCTAATAAATGGGTATCCGCTATAAACATAGCTCTAACGGGCTTATCCGTAGCTTCCCCATGTATAGTAGGGTCTTCCTTTCGAGGATCCAGAGTGGGCCATTCGCACTAAGAATCAAACCATGATTTCTGAGTTTTCGTTAAGTCAAAGATTTTATGTTCTTGAGCAATGTAAGCTTTTGCATGACGCAGAAGCATCACGGGGATTTACCTGTATAAGCACCACATAATATATAAGATATTCGCAGAAGAATAATACAAACGCTAAACCTAAAGCCAGCGTCCTGGAAAGTGTCCTGAGATACATCCTTGAGATTCTTCGAATTTCATGCGAGATTCTTAAATGCGAGTCCTTACTCTTATATTTAAAACTCTAATAATATCATTTTTTCACTGTTTGTGCACTGTAAACAATGCAGAGAACTCCTAACCTAACCTAACCTAATATAACCTCAAACTTGATTTCGCATGATCGTACATAGGACATCATGGGCCCAATGCTTTTTAGAATCTTTTTTTCGCTTATCCCTTTTTCATTTCATTTAAATTTTAAATATTCCCTCTCTAAACTTTATTAAAGAGATATAACTAAAAAAATGGAATAAATATATTTTATCTTTTTAGTATTCCATGCGTTAAATGGAAAGCATGAAAAACGCAAGCAAAAGAATCAGACTTTGAACTACTTAAGATGCATATAAATATACTTGTACTTTAAAAAGTTTTATTTGCAATTATCAAAAATATATCTGATAAAAATATTTACGACATCTGACGCTCTGAATACATTTCACATAAATTTTAAGATTTCAACAGTATAAAATCCGCAATATATAAAGTACAATCAGTCTCATACAACAGTGGTGTGTCCAAACTGACATTCATGCTAACGTCAAAATCTGTCAGTAAAAAATGAAAAATGATGATTTGATATAACAGTCGATTGGTAACAACCAAGATGCTCACATTACAATATATACAAAATGGTAAAAGAAGCTAAAATAAATTAGATGTAACAAAACGGTATAACAATTAAATTTCCCTAATTATTCTACAAACAACTTGTGTCGTTGATTATATCGGCCATCATCTGCTTGTCTTGCAAGGCTGCGTCTAATTCCTCCTGATCCCACTGCAGGTTCACCTTGCACAAACGTGCCTCTTTCTTACCGACGACTCGTAGAATACCCCTGGTCTCTATCAGCGAGCACATGTTCACAAAGTCGGAATTGTTGACGGCGGATATATTACGCTTCTTGCAAACCTTTCTGTACACCTCGTACAACTGTAACGAATAAAGCGCTGTTTGAAAAAGAAAGTCGCAATATAATAATATAATTTATATTATTTATCATTACTATATAAATTTAACTATGTGTGGAATTTAAACTTAAAATTTAAGGGTGAATTAGTCATTTTATATTTAAATATTTAATTATAATGCATGATTTTGATGAGCTTACTCCTCCGACAGTGACGTTCTTATTTCTTCCTTTGTTAAGGATAAGCAATAGAGAGCAAATTAGCAATTTTTGTTGAAGAGGAAACGTATCCTGTTCTTCCTTGAGATTCTGTGTACCTCCATAGACTCCATTTAGAACCGTCACTACTTCCTTCAAGTCAACCAGCTTCTCTACTATCTCCGTTTCTTTCTTTAAGGACTCTATATTTGTATCTAAATTAAAAGTAGAGAATAAAATGTTGTGCATTGCATGTTAATTATTTATATCAATTAATTCTTAATTATCCATTTCTATTAATATATAATATTGATATATTTCTCTTTTAATGTGTCATATAAAAATTACCATTATCATTTGTTGGACGTAACACCTGCGCCATTTGATGCGACTCTGCCAGTTCTATCACCCTCCTGCTGATATCCAAAGCTCTCCTGATATCACCAGAGACCGCAGCTACCTTACCCGCAAGAAATTGTATCGCAGACGGAGTGAAAACGTTGGTCGCGTTCGCCTCATTCAGTCTCGCAGATATTATGTTAAATATCTGTTGCTTGGAATACGGGGCGAAGTGCATCAACGTCGGTTTCAGTTCGCATCTGGCCTGCAGTCTAGGTAGTATCCTGTCAGTCAGGTCCAGGGCGTTGGCGATCCCGATGAGAATTAGCTTGGAATTTGGTATGGAAGGCCATTCAAATATAGAATACAGCACAGACTGCTTTCTGCTCTCCAGCTGATCTATCTCGTCCAACACTAGGAGCAGTGTTTTATGTTTGGACATCAAATACTTCTCTACAACAGCTTTGCTGTTCTTCCCCGACTTTGTCGTGCTGGATATGGACAGCTCCTGCATTATCTTCGCGTAGATGGCAGCTGCGGACTTCATGCTGGTGCAATTGATATAGACCACTTTGAATTTCGATCTTATATCCGGCTGCTGCATGATCTTGGATAGGCATGCGGTTTTGCCGGTGCCCGGAGGACCAGAGATATACAGGGAGCCCGATGTTTCTTGGTCCAAGTGTCCAAGAACATATTTCTGTAACTTAGCCAATTCCTCTTCCCTTTCAGGTAAGTCCGCCGTTACAGAACTGTGCAACGATTTACGCGCGTTCTGATATTTGTTGGATCCGAATGGCTTAGAAATTGACTCGCCCTCTTCTTCGGAGAGACAAGAGTCAAATAATTGCTTGGGAGCTAATCTGCCTTCTTTCTGAGGGGACAGAACTAATCTATTGAAAAGAGTCGACGGCGTCAAGGAAGATTGCAGCTTGTCCCTTCTTTGCTTGGGTGGACTAGGAGTATGTTGTTCTGAAATAAAATATAATTTATCATATCTCGACAACAAATTTATATAAAGCACAAATATCTATGATATAATTACAATGTATAAAGCAGAATTATGTTGTATAATTATTAAAAGATGTGAGAGAGGCACAATATGTGAAACGATCTGTCTTTGAAACAATTCTTTTGTTATTGCCTTTAAATAAAGTAAGAAATAAAGTATCCTGCGCAAATTTACCATCCAACTCGTCATCACACTTTCGTCGCCTGGGCGTGTTGCCTGCATTCTCAGTCCTTCTATCTCTCGTTATCTTGTCCTTCTCCGTTGCATTCTCAATATCAGAATCGGACTCGGACTCGCTGCTAGTCAAAGTGACAATCTTCTTGACGACCGGGACATACCTCGACGATGTGTCCCTCGCCGTCGCGTTCGTGAAATCCTCCTTAACTTCTTCCTTGCGACCATAAAAATTACATTTCTTCCGTACAGGAAAAGAAATGGTAGTCTGCGTGCCCGACATTGCGTTCTCGCCAATGATTTTTCAACCAAATTATGCTAGCGCAAAAACTGAAGCAACGTGGAGACGAACCCTTCTCTTTTTGGATTTTGCTTCCAACTCTAAAAAGTTACATGGCAAAATTACATCTAGACTTCGTTACAGACTTACATAATTTTCCTGTAATAAAATTATATATTGTTCTCATTGTTTCAAATTTCTCTTCCCTCGACTAATTCTACATGCAATCCACAAACGGGGTGATGAGGACTCGGCGAGATTTATACGCACCCTCGGAAATTCTCCGTCCGCGGTGACGACGTCCGTTGCGACTTGATTACGCGAGCCACGTGAAGGTTGTCGAATGTTCCCGAAATATTCGTCAGCGAATCGTCAGAGGAAGTGTCCACGTCAGCGTTTTACGCGTTAACGAGCGATTGTCCGCGGAATTCGCGACGAGACACGTCATTTATCGTACGGCGAGCAGATCCCGCGCGCCTCAGCTGCGTCTGCACTTTTGGCGGGATGGGCTTTAAACGGGCGGGAAGGCAGATGCGGAACGCGGAACGCGCCGTCGGACCGGAACGGGCGTTCCGAACGGCGGAACGCGAGGGAGGGGAGCACAAGAGAAAATAACTAGGCATTCTTTCTAGTAAATTTAGGGTCAGTTTCACCAACCTCGATTAACTTGATCGGCTGATTAATTGTCAGCCAATTGATTGGTTCCTTCTGGTCAGCGACAAATGTGATTGGTTAATTTCAATGGAATAATCGACTGCTTAAACTAATCGGAGTGAAACTGACCCTTAATGAACAGTTTACGGACGTACTTCGTACGATATTTAAGAAAAATTCTGAAAAATAGATAAATTAGGTTAAAATGAAAAATATTGTTGAATTTGATGTTTCTATGAGGGTTTTATGAGGATTATAAAATGTAATTAAAAAGAAATAGTGAAAATGCAAAAATAAGATCAAATGTAAATTGTTAAAATAAAAAAATGCTACTGATATGATGTTGCTATCGAATATAAAAGTATTTTAAAGTGTTTTGGGAGTGAAGAAGTGTTTTAAATGTGATCGGAGAGTAAGGGCGACATCACTCACATTACATTCTTACTCAATTTACATTTATATTTTTAAAATCGGTTTTTATCATTTCCGATTAGCTTGAGCGACCAATTATTCCATTGGAGTTAACCAATCGTATTTATCGTTGAATGAACCAATCATAGTTGACATTTAATCAGACGACAGTTCCCCCACTTCTCGCATCCGCTTCTTCTGTGTTTCTGGACGTCCAATAACACGCCTATTTCGCACGATACCATCCAATGGGAGGCTCCGTTTCCTAGGGACTTGAGCGTCGCCGCGCGGAATGCGCGCCCTCCTATTGGCTATCGGACGCAAATTGCCCGTTACTGACGCTCACACCTGCTGCGCGTGCGCGATTCGTGTTCGCGTTCCGCCTCTTTGCGTGCTTTTCATTTTATATCGAGAAGCTTTCGGAGGAAGTTGACTTGAAATCCGAAGTGATCCGGCGATTCCGGAACGATCTAGAATCGTCTAAGCGACGAGATGAGAGCCAAGGTAAGCCGTCACCGTTTTCCGAAAATAATTGTCGCGTTCCTCGAGCATACACAATTATTTCGCCGCGCGAAACGCACTAATTGCCGAGGCACGACAAGCCCGCGTTTGTGCGTGGCGTACGATTTTATTGACATGACGCCAGACGCGTTGCGAGAGAAGTTTCCGCATCATAGTGACGAGTTTGATGATTAACTCAAGCTCGTCATTATTTTTTTCGCAGCACTTACGCTCTTCATTTTGCTTTGCTTGCTTTACTAAACATAACCTCAACTTCCGCCTCGAGGGAACGACGACGCGATGCATCATCAATCCGTGTTTAAACTGCAGGCACGTTAAACATCATAAAAAGCTAACCACGTGTTTAATTTGCAGTGGCGTAAGAAGAGGATGCGCAGGCTAAAGCGCAAGAGGAGGAAGATGCGTGCGAGGTCCAAGTAAACAGCTTCTTTCCATAGTCTCTGTAAGCTTTATTCGAGTTAGTCTATCACGCTATCAACATTACTTGCAATCAGCAGCAAAGTTGCGAGTTAATGAGCGCTCAGTGAGTCTTCATTACGACTAATTTATCTCTTAAATTCAGGGCGAGGGTAAAAATCATTAAAGAATTACTGCACTCACTGCTTTGTCCGCTTTGTCTGCTGAACGCAATCGTTATCCCATTCTTATTCTCTACTCGAAATGTTTCAGCTGTGGGGAGAACAGACCTGCGATGTTTCACCATTCGACAAACGCTCCTGATTGAGAATCCCATGGAAACTGATCTTTAATAGATACGTTTTTCGCACTGAGAGCATTTTGTACATGTAAATCTCTTGTTTGGTTAAATACATCAACTACTCAAGACGGAATACTGTCTCGTTTTCTTATGCGACGTTACCCGGTTCTCCTGATTGTAATCTGTTTTCAGAACAAATCGCATGCTGATGCGAGTTGTAAGACCATCTAAACAGATTAATTATCTGTTAGCTGTATGGATCTTTATAAATTCTGCTTGTAACATACCAGGAATATTTTCGCGTATGTGTACATGGAGATAATTCGATATGCAAATATGTGTAAAGCTGTTCGTTTTTGGATAAAAACTTAAAACTAATTACGTAATTGATGCATTATTTAATTATAATTATGATCAGTTTACAAGGCATTGTTTAATTGCTAAATAATTTCATATCTTTATTAAGTACAAATCAATTTGTTACATATAATATTTACATAGCATACATTTTATTAATACAAATTGCATATTTAAACATATCTAATCTTTTCTCAAAAACAAGTATAATTATGTTCATAATAAACAATTACAATATATCAATGTACTTCGTTCAATTATTCGTATAATTGTAAAATAAATTATAACTATATATTATAATTAAATATAAATCATAACTATGTGATTATAATTGAATGAAATTACATAATATATCTCAAACGTAGCCTTCGCTTCCTAACCTAGCCTCGCGACCTAACCTAACTTCTCAAGATCGGCATGCGTTCGAGTGTTCTAAGGAATCTGTTCCGGCAACTATCGCGCGAAACTCCCAGCGATCATGTACCGCGATCGATAACGTACTCGCGACTAAAATTGACGAGGAGGTTCTCGAACGACGTGGGGAAAGATCGCCAGGATGAAAACGATGACGCGAGCAAAAACACCGGTTATAACCTCGCGGCTGCTATGAATACGAGGTACAAAGTATTTCACGATAAAGACGCGGACGTTATTCTCGATGTGAACGAGGAGCAGCAAAAGATCCTCCTCGAAGATCTGATCGAGCAGGAGAAGAAGGTTCACGATCCTTACGCCGATATAAATCTGGAGCGTGAGTAGAAATCGAGTACCGAGTGGAGAGAAGTTGTGCGATAACGAGTGATTTATGTAAATTTGTCGCGTTAAAAGACAATTTAATGAAATATAATAACGATAAATATAACACAAATGTAAAAAAAATTGTTATATATTGATATTTATTATAAATTTAATGCGATTATATTTATTATACTTTTAAGAAAAGAAACATATAAGAAATTATATATTTAAAAATATATAATTAATATTAATAAAATGTGTATAAATATTATATAATATATAACGAAGATTTTTATTTAATAAGGATATGAAATTATATATGTTTAACAATTAAATGACTATTATAAATTTAACATGATTATATTTGTTATATATTTTTAAGAAAAGAAATATATAAGAAATCTTATATATATTTAAATTATAATTTATATTAACAAAGTATGCTATATAAACATAATATGTAAAAAATATTAATAAAATGTATAATATAGATATTATATATAATAAATCTTTTTTATTTAATAAAAGTATATAAAATTATTTAGCAATTAATTGATAACTAGTAATGATCAAATTATATATATTAGATGGTGTTACTGGAGTATTTGACATCGAGCAGCTCGTTGAGTTGCTGGAAAGAGATAAGGCCAAGAACATCTTCGTCGCTTCGGTTCCCAAGGAGTACGCTTATGTGGACTACATTGTTATTGTGACTGGAAATTCGCAAAAGCACATGAACGCTCTGGCCACCTTCGTACGCAAGGTTTACAAACTGAAGAGACATCGGAACGAGTTGATACCCAAAATCGAGGGAGAGAACTCGAAGGATTGGATGGCTCTGGATCTAGGTAAACGTACCTTCTGAGTTAGAAAATTATATTTTATGTTTGTATAACTTAAAACTCTCAATATATGTATAATCGCGATAGAATTATATATCTATTATATAACACAATATATAACTAGTATAATTCCACAATTATGACCTTTTCTTACTTCATCTTGTTTCTAGATTTATCTATCAAGGTGGTAAAAAATAATTAAGATGCATAATGCGTCATTCTACAATTACATAAATATTATAATCTTCAAACTTATACCACAGAGAGTTAAGATAGACGGACAGCGAATGTTACAGTTAATGACTATAGACTTTGCACAAACTTTGGAGCAATTTACAGAAATCATTCAGCAAAATTGTAATTGTCTCTGTATAACTGTTCAAAATTGTACGTGGTTGTATTGCAGGAAACATCGTTCTGCATATCTTCTCTCACTCTGCCAGAGAACATTACGACTTGGAGACCCTGTGGACAGTCGGTTCGCAGTACGACGATAAGACCAACGCATCTGAGGAACCGAGCATTATGGATCAGTATAACGCCTTCTTGGCTGATCTCCAACCGGCCGATGATGCCCGATGATTTGCGCGCGTGTACTTTAATGTAATAAATTCTAAACTAGTCTAATAAAAAAGTAATAAAATTAATAATAAAGGTATTATTAATGTAAATAAAATAATAATAACTAGTCATATTCCATAACATTTGTCAAGCTTTATAATGTCAAGATTATCATACAAAAAAAAGCATAGTTTCCCTTTATATAATAATTATATTAAAAATGGTATAAAAAAAATATTTTTTTAAATATCGAATGTAATATGAAAAATATTTCTTTCTCAAGTTATGAAAGTAAGATGCATGTTTTTTTTTCATCTTGATTAAAGTCATCGTTCTCACGCTCTTCACATCCAGAATAAGTACACATCATATCTATATGTACATACCTACACGTACATAACCTCACTTCAATTCGCTTTTAGCGGCTCGATGCGTGACATGTGTTTACAAAACTGATACGGTTGTATCCGTTTGCTGTTTTATTAATTTACTCGGTAAGGAAAACGCACATCGTGCTATATAATTACAGATGATATCACGGCCGTCGTGGCACTTGATATAATCAGCGCAATCATAATAAATGCAAACGTAATAAATGAGGTGCTGACAGGGACAGAATACGGTGAGTTACGAAGAAATTTCCGTTTTAACAATTTCATTTCGACAGATGTGACTTTTTGCTGTCGACAATACATCTGGACGGTTACAGGATCATTGCTATTTACATCTTTTTCGGAAGGACTTCGACGGAAGCCTCGACGAGCCGTCTCCGGGAGACCGGGGAATCGCAGGGATGGACGTGAGCGCGTTGTTCAAGGCCAGCGTGAAGGCGGTGAATTTGCGCAACAAGGAACTCGGCACGCCGACGCCGGAGGGTCAGCCGCGAAGGACCAGGAGCAAGAGCACCTTCTGCGTGAAGGCGCACGCGGTGGTCGTGCAGATCTCCAAGCTGCGCGAATTCTTGCTGGAGAACCGCAAGGCCTACCTGAACTTCTCCAACTACCTGTCCGCGGCGCCGCACATGACGGACACGGAGCGCGACGAGATCGACCTGGGCGCGCAGCGGATAATGAGCACCTGCTCGCAGCTGGTCAAGGACCTGAAACGGGAGGTCGCGGCATCCACGGAGATCAGCCAGCAGAACATCGAGCATCGCGAGATCATGCTGCTGCTGATAGAGGACTACCTGAAGAACGTCTGTAAGATATACTCGGAGCAAAAGGCGATGCGCGTGAAGAGGGCCATGGAGATGCGAAGGATCGCCAGGCTGCAGGCCGATCAGCCGTCGACGGTGGTCAAAAAGTCGGCACTGAACGTGGCCGATCTCGCGAACGATCGTGATACCAGGAACGGTTCGAGCGAGTCGAGTCCGATGAAGATTCAGGAGATCAACGGTGACGTCAACACGTTGACGTACGAGGAGGAATTGTCGGCCGAGGACATCCAGATGTTCGAGTCGGAGAACGAACAGCTGTACAACGAGCTGAACACCATGACGGAGGAGGTCAAGCAGATCGAGAGCAAGGTAGTGCACATCGCCGAGCTTCAGGAGATCTTTACGGAGAAGGTTTTGGATCAAGACAAGGACCTGGATAGACTGATGACGACAGTGGTCGGATCGACGGAGAACGTGAAGGAGGCGAACGAGCAAATCCGCCAAGCGATCCAGCGAAACGCCGGCCTCAGGGTGTGGATCCTCTTCTTCCTTCTGGTGATGTCGTTCTCGCTGTTGTTCCTCGATTGGTACAATCCATAAGAGTTGACGGATTTTCGAGTTGCATTTCTTTTAAAATATGAGCGAGGGAAGGCGGTGAACATTTACAACAAATGGTTGATGCAATTCGTAAAACGTATTTCTAATTAGTAAATTATTGAATCATACTAATTTGCGGTAATTGTTACTTTCGAACTAAGATGAAAGGAGAGACATCAAAAGGTTGCGGAAAAGAAAGAGAAAAAACATCTGCCAAAATATGTCGCTATATTTTATCCCCGGACATTATTGTACATAATAGCTATAACTATATATATATAATAAAATTTGTATAGTATATATATTTACTTATATACATCGTGTCTTCGCACATGCACGTACAAAACATACGCCTACTCGGTAATTTATTTTAATAAAACTTGGAGTTTTGCATATTGCGTTATTAACGTCAATTGCGTCCATCAAAATATTCTTTATCTCATAAAAATATTCTTTTAAGGCTCCTGTTTTCTTTCACTGCAGTCATAACAAATTAAAAGAGATTAGACGTTGAAAATCGCCTTAACTTCGTATATATTTTAACATAAATTAATTTTCATACCACTTGCCTGTCATAATCAGAAATGTCTTATACTTTCAGAGGATAAATAATATTCAAATGAGCGCGAAAAAGTTAATTTATGTTGAATTTAATAATTTACATAAGGAAAAAATTATTATATAATTTTTTATATTATGATAATATAATAATTTTATATATAAAATATAATAATTTTATATATAAAATATATAGTATGTAATATATAAAATATATTACAATTATAAATAAATTATTATATCTTATAATAATTTTATATTATAATTTTTGTTATATAATAATAATTTATCTTAAATTTATAATCTACATTGCAAGAAAAAAAAATTCATCTTATTTTTTCTAATATAATTTCACGTGCTTGGAAAACAGGAGCCTTAATGTCGTTAAATCGATTAGATCTGATAGGCGATTACAGTAGATGTGCCCGTTTATTAAAAAAAAAATCGATAGGAAGCGGAGTGAGAACTTATTGATATGAACCCTCGTCATTTCCTCGAATATGTATATCGCGTTGACTGAAATTAATTTCTTGTCGATGTATATTATAAATTTAAGCGATTCGCCGCGATACGATCATAATTGAATTATCGTAAAGATATTCATAAAGATATGATCTTACTGCTTTATACACGATAAAAATTCACATATTCATATATCGTGTATAAAATTTATCTGCGGTACCCGCGTGTATATCCATTTTTATACAAAAAATCTTACAAAAGTGTAAATCGCTATGCACGTATCCTCGCACGAGGATGAATCGCCATATCAAAATGCATCAATTATCGATCATCAGTCATTATGTCGAACGTACAAATATAAAATAGGAAGGATAACTCGGGGATCTGTCTGGAGAAAATATTTGGAACTGAGACAATACGTCGCGATGCTAACGTATCAGAAGTAGTAAAACATTACAGAAAAAAGATCAAATAAAAAAATTTCAAGGCTCACGATTGTAAGTATTCTTTCGTCTCTTACGCCTTATTGCAAGACGATGTGAAAAACCGAAAAAAAAAAAAATATTGGAAAAAGACTTGAAAAACAAAAGAAAAATATACATTCTAGTAGTCACATTGACCGTAGGCGACGTACTCACGATTGTAAAAATAACGGCTTCCTAACGAGCCTCTAATTTGGTATACAATTATATCTGTAACGCGGATGCTGATCCTGTGGGCAGAGCCTGCCCTCGATTATACACTGAATTACCCACGTGGTGGATAGCACTGGAATTTGAAGTTGAATCGCCCTGTTCAATGCCCACGATGGACACGTCCAATTAGACACGACAACTACGTTACTGTCAAAATCTATCGTTTCCATGGCCTCTGAAAAAAAAAAGAAAATAATTTCGTAGCTTTTCTATGAATCGTAATTTATTTGAGATAACGTACGTGTGAAGCGATTTTATTTGAATCTATGTATGCTTTAATAGACTGTATTTTTTTAACTTAATATATTATATATTGATGGTTGAAAAATAAATTTTCTTAGCGAAAATAAAATACCTGAGTTCTCCGCGATTAAAACTACTGCGCCCGCGTTTTCGCAAACTTGCCGCCAGAATGTGGCAAACTGTCTGTTGGATGCCAGTCTAGGAATTATCACGACGATTTCTGATAACGGTTTCTTTCCGCCTGTCTCGAACGCTTCTATGTAGGCTTTTTTTTGCAAACTCCAGCCATTTGGAAGAGCATGTTCCGCCGCGCTCACAGTCTTTTCCTAAAAACATATATCGAATGTAAAGACATTTCGCGTGACGCAATTCAATTCAGCGATTCAATCAAGTTATGAGCATAATAATTGATAAAGCGAAAAAAATTATAAAAAACCTACAATGAAACAAGATTGTAAAAAGAAGATGTATATAATAAAGATATAAAATATATGTAACGAATTTTAAATCAAATTTTCTTTGATGTATGTTGCGCTGTCTAAGCAAAGATTTGTAATTTCGGGCATTGACGTGTCGATATATGTTTATGCTTACCTTCCTCTTTCTATCTCTATTAGAAAATAGAAAGCGACAAACGTGAACGTCAAGCCAATGCCCAAAATTTCAAATCTTAAACAGCACTGTGTTAGAATATGTATTCGGATGACGGGTGGCTCTATATGAAAACGATCGACTTATAATCAGCGAGTCCTGGGTTCATCTTGACTTTCATCTCATGTATTACTTGGTTTTATAAACTGAAGAGTCGAACATTATAATTATAACATTATAATTAAAGAAATAATGAGGATAATCTGTATCTATATTTCATTTATATGTACCAAAAATATTAAACACGATTAAAGAATTAATATCAAACAAGGGATATCGTTACCTCTGTGCAGCATCTGATGATCCATTTGTGACTGCACACGGGGATGCCAACCGATAAACATAATATGCTCTTCGACGTGGTGTTCGGCACGTTCGCGATGAGCATCGTGTTCTTGTATTCATTCTTCGGTATCTTGTCGAAGTCCTCATAGATCTTCCCGCCGCCTGCTAAGATCTGCGTGTGCAGTCTTTCGCGCACGAAAGGTCGGTCCACCCAATCTTCCTCGTTCTCGGTCTCGAAGTCAGTTTCAGAGGCCTCAATTTCCGTGCTCGGTGCAAGAGGCATCTTTGTGTCTCGATACCTAAAATAACGCAAGAGTTAGCGGATATTAAATAAGACCCTTAACAAAGAAACAAAAGGAATAGATAAAACTTTGTATCTTAAAGTAGCTATATCTTTTTATTTTATGATTCAATATTTTTGTATTAATATCCTCATTTATTATCAATTGTCAAATAAATAATGCCTATTTCCACAAACGTATTAATCTACATTGGTGGAATTGATTGTAAGTAAATAAGAGAAAGATACCTATCCAGTGTCTCTAAGGATGCGCAAGTAAGGATGAATGACATGCCCTTGAAGATGTTAGAGTTCGTCGGGATTGGACCAAGGATCGCAATCGTTTGCGGATCCTCAACTCTCTTCTTGCTACGTGGCTTGCTCTTGATCTTACTCTGCGGCCCTTTCTCGATCTGCTCATATGGAGTGCCGCTTATCTCTTTCTGCACGCCCATCAGAAGGTACTCATCCTGTATCTGAGTCGATTCGATGTTCGAGTCGCTCGATACATTCTCGTTCTCTGACGTGGCCTTCTCTTTCTTCAGCTTGGCGGACATGCCGGACACCGAGGGTTCCGATTTGGTTTTACTGGCCGAGGTACTCGTCCTGGCGGCGTTGCCTTTGGA
Source organism: Cephalotes varians (assembly GCA_037157785.1). Classification (NCBI taxonomy): domain Eukaryota; kingdom Metazoa; phylum Arthropoda; class Insecta; order Hymenoptera; family Formicidae; genus Cephalotes; species Cephalotes varians. The sequence goes on along the minus strand of JANQDE010000006.1, from coordinate 1,775,763 downwards.
CTTAGGGGTCGAGAAGAGTGGCGTGCCGATTCTCTTGGAACGTCGCTTGCCGTCAATCATGTTGTCCAGGGTCACTTGGCCGAGCGCCTTTGGCGTGCTCGGGAGAGAACTCTTCCCCGTGGAGTTCACCTCCTCCTTGAGCACCTGCGCCTGATCGGCGGATAAGAAAATGTTCTGCATTTGCACACGCAATCGCTCGTCTTCGTCAGTCTCTACCGTGTAGTAGGTGTCGTCGTTGCCCGACGTATGAACATCGATAATGATGCCGCAGGAACCGTAACCATTGGTCTTCGTGGTCGCATACACGGACAAACCCTTCCTTAGAATCTTTGGTATCGGTATCACAAACTCGGGTATCAGCGTCTTGCTCTTGCCATCGTAAAAGTTCACTTTGTATTTGCCCTTCAGTCGATCGCTCACCGTACCGGGATAGTAATTGTTATCCGACCATTTGGCGAATACGTTCTTACCGATCAGTTCGTCGGCCAGCACGCTTTGCGATGAATTCGCCAGAACATCCACGTCGCTTATCGGTAGCTTATCCTCCGTGTCCTCTATCTTGACCTTCTTTCTCGACGGTGTGTCCGCCTGCGTGATGGACATGTGCAGAGCCAGCTCGTTCGGAACATTGTCGGTGCCGTTCTCGCCGTTGATCTGCGCGATGTTCAATCTCGTCAATTTGCTCCTCGGTCTCTTCACAGTTTTGCTTTTCTTCGTGCTCTTCGGCGTGACCGTTAGTTCCATCTTCGAATTCGTCGTGAGATGATCCGATGGCGTCGACGAGCGCATATTATTCTTTTCCAAATGATGGTGATCATCCAACCGCTCGTTGCTTACGTTCACGAAAGTATCAACTGCCGTGGTAGCTATGGCGGTGGTAGTAGAATTGCCCAGTTCCGTGTTTGCATAATTCAGAATCGTCGTTGTAAGCAAGCGGTGGTTTTTCCACTCGCGCGTCAGACGATCGTAGTTTTCGTCTATCATTTGCTTATCCGCCATGGTCAACAGAACATCTTGGGACGACTTCTTCGCATGCTTTGCCGGGCCCACCGGCATTTGGAAAAAATGCGCACTGCTCTTCATGGCGAGCTTTGCTGCCAAAGAAGCAGCGCTGGATGCCGAGCTGGAAGAACTGATCGACGACATGATGGACAACCGGGACGGATGCAGCTGATACAAATGGGGATTGCTGTTCACGGAACTAGGCGACGAATCCTTGTTGTCAGAGATATCTGCCAATGAGGATTGACTATCTTCACTCTTCTGCCTGCCCGCCATGGACTCGACTATCACGGGTTCGCACTGCACTGCAGTCAGCTCCTTGTTCACGGGCTCCTTCGTGTTTTCGTCCACGTGCATCAAACACTTGAATTTCAGGTAAAAACCGATTTCTCGCTCTACCTGTAATAGTATTTTTCTTACATATTTGTACGTGCGTAGAAATTTTTATGTAAACACTTTATATCTGCGTTAAAATTATAATTCATTTATTCATTCATGTATCTTTTATATGATAAAATGCAGACGAGTATCTATCGCTTACCTGTACAGTCTTCGCTAACGTGTTACAGATCAGATCGGACTTGTTCTTCTCTTCCACGTTAGACGTCTCGTTGTCACTTATGCTGATGAGTTCACTATTGTCCATGTCCTTAGATGCGAAAGAGTTGCCCTTGATGCTATCTATCTTCTTCATATCGTGCGCGGTAGTTATTACCGCAGTAGGCAGAATCTGTTCATCACATCCGGAGAATGTATCCGAATCCAAGCTCAGAGTTATATCAGTGTCGCTTTTCTTGGACTCGGTGCTGCCGTTCACCAATATTTTTTCCGTCGTCAATTTCGAGTCTAGGGATGACTCCTTCATGCTCTCCTTGTAGCTGAAATCGATGCTGCTTTTGCTCTCGTAACTGCTCTTGCTCTCGTAATTGCTCTTGTCGATAACCTGGATTTCAGAACTCTTCTCTAACAAGTCCACGACAATCTTTTCGCCGTCCTCGTGCGAATCGTCAATCTGAACGACCTCTGGTTTCATTTTCGCGCTCTGACGATCGTATATCACCTCGGTCGATGAATCCAATATCTTTTCGTCATCGTCGTCGATTTGTACGACCGGCGGCTTTGATCTATCATCGTCAATGGCTCGGTTTGTGCCCTCAAATATTAATTCTACGCTGGTTCGTGACCTAATCTGCGAGGACGGGATCTCTTCGTCGTCGACAACCTTCTCGGCCGATTTAACGCAATTCGATTGCTCCACTTGATTATTTTTATCAGATATTGTTTCTGTATCTTTTACAGATTCCAACTCGTCTAACGTCCCAATCCCAGATTTCTCGTCGGCTCTTACAACGCTTGTAGAAGAAATATCCTCTTTTTCGACCGACACATTATTGTCTTCAAGCTGAGAACTGTTTTCGTTTGTGGAATTTATATTGGCAACGATGCTGTCATTGGCACTGGTGTCAGTCAGTTTCGCGGAAACATTCAGATTTTCATCTTTCTCCACGTCGCATTTCTCGGAGGACTCGTCCTGTTGATTTATCTGCTCGATATGATGCTTCCGAGCTTTATTGTCATTTGTCGTTTCGGTTGCGTGCTCGGCGGGAATTTTCAAAGAGTTTTGAGTAAATTCCAGGGTAGCTGGATCTTGAGTCTCTTCTATTATAACATTCCTGTCGATATTTTTGAACAGGTCCTGGTACGAATCGTCAGATTCACACGATTGACGACTCTCCTCCTCCTTGAGCCGCTTCTCAATATTTGTTGTATCCTCCACAGATGCTGTTCTAGGAATCTTAGCAGGTGGTTCGTCAATAGCTGTAGCTTTACGCTTCAGATTTGTAACATCGACGCTGCCTACTTTCCTGGACGGCGAGTAACTCCGAGGAGGTGTACCTTGGACGACCTCTTCCTCGTCAAAAAGGTCATCTTTTTTCTCTGACTCGCACAACTCGCCAGCTACATTCCCTCCAGTCTTTTCAATACCCTCCTTTTCTACAACTATCTCTTCTTCTTTGTCATTTGCAGTTATCGCGTTATTATCCTCCGTTTGCAATGTTTCTGAAGTTTGTTGCGAATCTGTCTGCTCAGTTGATTTCTGGAGATTAGCCTCTCCTTCATTATGTATCTGTTTTATCCTCATACTCTCGTCTCCTTCGGAATCGACGAGATGAAAATCTTGACTCTCGTTCAAGCTTGCGTGTTGGGTCTCGCTGATAACTTTGAAGCTTTCCTCTTCATAATAGGTCTCCAGCGTGTCTGGCACACAAGTGTCTGCTTCCTCGGGATTAGACATTTTCGACAAATCGTGGCAAGTCCTCTGAAAATAAAATATAAACTAATGTAAACATAATGTAACATATGCAAAAATCAGAAAAATACAAAATCATAAGCGTCTAATGTCCATTTTCACCAACGTAGATTGACTTTAATCTCGGTTCAACTCATTCCATCTTTTTCAAGTTTCTAAGAATTAGGAAAAAATGAAGAGTAAGATAAACCGAGATTAAAGTTAATTTGGTGGACCAGATTAAAGTTAATTTAAGTTAAACGTTGGTGGACACGAACATAAAATACTGTTAAACCGGCAGAAATGTGATATGCGTTGAGCTGGTAGTATGAGAAATTAAGTAACTACGCGCTGAAGTATCTCGGTTCCGAGATACCGCAATTGCAGAACGTGTCGCGGCGAGGGAACGTGAACGTGTACTCCCGGGCGATCCCGCGTGTGCGCGGCGGTGTTTACAATGGCGACGAAAGGTTACGGCGGGAAGAGAGACGCCGAGAGACCGGAGCGAGCCGGCGCGGATGGCGGAGCGGAGCGTACAACGCGGGACTCGACGCGCGCGACGTGGCGTCGGCCGGGAGTATCTCCGCCGCGGACGCGGGGAGATATCACATTTGCCTACATTGCCGCGAGCCAACGCTTCCGCCGGTCGCTTCGAGTCGGCGAATCCTCCGTCGGTCCCGGTTGTGTACCTTTAGCGGCACGCGTCAAACGGAGTATTCCCGCGCGCGACAACGCGTGATGCATCGAGATCCGCCCGTGGAACAGTACGTGGAAACTTCTTTTTCTTCTTCTCTTAATCTTCCTTTCCTCTATCGTTCGTTCGCGAAACCATCCGAAAGCAAGGTGACACCCGCCATATTTCCATCGCAGCTTGGCGCGCAGAAGAACGGGAAATGGGAAGTCGGGAATAAGCGGGCTTTGTATTATATCACAGTTCAGCTGTAAACAAGTTGCGACACTGAGCGGTTAAATGCGGCGTCTAAATGTGATTGGTTGGAACTGAAGAGGGGTTGGAACTCGATTGGACACGAGCCATTCACAGCGCTTGAACAGTGGAAAGTCTCTAGGCACCGGTCGCTGTGATTGGTGTCCAATGGAGACGTGGCCAATCGGGATACTCCCGAAAGAAAAGGGACCAATGACCGCGTTCAGTAAAATATTTATTAGTAACTGTTCAGTTCCGGTTTACAATAGGTGTAAGATCTGTTTTTTATTCCTGCACTCTCTGAACTGGTACACACGATGCAATAAGTCGAAGTGAAGTAAATATATGTTTATTTCACTTCAACTTATTGCATCGTGTGTACCAGTTCAGAGAGTGCAGCAATAAAAAACAGACCTGTAGTAAGCCTAAAGCCCGTATCAGACTAGAGATTGGGATTGAAATTGGATTAGATTTTGATCAATCGAAGCAAAGTTCACTAAACTTGAGATAGATTTTCTTTCTTCTGATTGGTTAAATTCCAATCCAATCTCAATCTCAATCTCTAGTCTGATACGGCCTTTACAACACCTATTGTAAATCGGAGCTGAAGGATATTTTAACACTTTGATCGCTACATCATTCAAATCTGGGTGACGGTTATGTTTTCATGGGGGCCCAGTCACCCATAATTGGGTAACGCTTTTCTTTGTCCAGTTAAACAAAATTTTACAAGTAATTTGCAACAATTTTATTTTTGACACAAGTATTTAATAGTAATAACATATGTAAATATAAATATAGATAAAAAAATAATATTTTAACAAAAATACATAATATTATATTACTTTTTATACCCGTTACCCGAATTTATTTTATGATAAATAAATAATGACCTGCTAAAATGAAATAAAATTATATAAAGACTAAAAATTAAAAAAATTGTTTTTAAAATAATTAAAATATAAAAGCAAATATATTAATTATAGGTATATATACTGTTATATACGTCATACTGCGATGAAGCTGGAATTTAGACCCCCCGCAGGAAACATTCCATGGACGATCAACGTGTTAAAAATATTTTAAAGATGTCTTATGTTCCGATTTTATACTTTACGTTGTTAGAGATGCTATTTATTCGTCATAAAATTTCTTAAGTTATTATATTTCCTAATTAACATGTTCTCTGTCAAATCGATTTTTTTTATCAAGTCATGTGGATTTTGGCTGTCCGCATTCTTTGTACAAACATGATATACACCTGCTTCGCCTGCTTGAAAATCTGATTGGTCTATGCTCTTAGATTTAGTCAAGATTAAGAGCATACGCCAATCAGATTCATGAATTTTACAACAGTTGCACCGCTACTTTCTCTGCTGAACGCAGCCATTATTTCGCTTTCTCTCAAAAAAAAAAAAAAAAAAAAAAGAAAGAAAAAAGAAAAACGCAAGTTGATTGGCTATGGGTACAGTTCATATTCTTTGATTGGTCAATTTGTAAAATTCTTCCTTCCAATTGGTTAATCAAATGTTTCGAAGCATTTATAGCATCAAATGGCCGTGATCTATGATGTCCGCTTCTTATCACGCGTAAGGGTCTATGGACAAGAAATAGGGCTCTGCGTAAGAGAAAAGCGTTATTTGCTTTCTTTACTTCAGGCCGTCAACATTCTTGCGATGCATCGCAATATTGTTTAATGCATAGTAATATGCAATTTAATATCGACATTATTAATATCGATGAATTGTTATCATGTCGCAGGAAAGAGAGTCTAATCAAGAAGATAATAGAGAACAGATGAACAGATATTTATCAGGCTATCACAAATGGTAAACTTAAAAATTTCTTCCTTTCTTTTCTTCTTTTCCAATCTTTTCCTTTCTAAGCACATTCTGCAAATTGAAAATAATGGCGATCGCGCGCTAAATGGCAATGCCCGCGTTCAGCATGTGATGCAACAAGAAAATCGTTCTCACGCGTATTGGTAATTAACTCGTTCCACTTCTCGATCACTGTTTCATCTATTTAAAATGATTTTAAAAAAATAAATAAATAAATTCATAAATATACTTTAAAGTTTGTAGAATAAATATTTGTACTTTATTTTAGAAAAATATGAGGAGTGTCTAAGATGTGCGATTTTATTCATTTCAAGAGTAATACATTTCGATGGTAATAATCATTAAACTCTAGTATTTGCAATGTATTTAGTTTAATTACTGTAATAAAGAAAATTGCAAAAGATCAGTAAGAATTTTCGCACCGATACAATACATATTTGCAGTTCATTTAAACTGCGCGCTAATTACTATCAAACTTGCAATATAATCATAAACTCGAATAATCTCACAAATTAAAATTGATTGTCAGTTTGATAATAATGCCAATAACATCTTAAAAATCTGTAAATGACTTACTGCAAACAAATATAACAAATTGCAAATAAATATAACTTATAATAAATCAAACTGTTCTAGTTAGAAAGCAAAAATAAAATATGCTGACGCAGGCTCTTCGATGCTACAAATCAAATTATTATTAATGTAGTATGATATTGCAGATAACAATTTTGACTGTTCGATGCATTTCTTCTGCGGGCAGGATATGTGCCTGCCTCCCTGGCTTAAAAATGCACAAAAATTATGTAACAACAAACAATTGGCCAAAAAACAATTGGTGTATGTACAACAGACAGGTAGATCTCCCAACATTACTTAGGATGATATCTAAATAAAAATCACAAGCTGCGCAGCAAAAAATTAAAGAACAAACTAATAAACATCTCTCTTTCAAAAAAGAAAGCAAATTGATTGGCTAAGATGTCACTTCCTATCACGCGTAAATATTAACATGGGCAAGAACTAGAAGTCTGGATAAAGGACAAGCGTTATTTACTTTCTTTATTTTAGAGCGTCAACATCTCTTGTGGTGGCTACAATATCGTTTAATACATACACGTGCAATTTAATATTATTAATAATTATTAATATTTATTAGTGGATCATTATCATCATGTCGCAACGAATAGAGACTGCTCAAGAAGAAGAGCAGATGAACAGAAATTCACCAGGCTATCAAAGATGGTAAATTTAAAATTTCTTCCTTTCTTTTCTCCTTTATCAATTTTTTCTTTTTAAGAAAATGTTACGCGAACAGAGAAACACATTTCTATCGCAAATTGAAACTAATAGACGCGTTAATCGCGTCCACAGAATCGGAATGTCCACGTTCAAGACATGGTGAAACAAAAAGTCTCACCTGCCTCGTTCTCAATCACATTCGTAATTAACAATATTATTTTTAAAATCGTGTTAATAAATGCGGTTTTGGAATGCTACATTTCGTTGATTGGATGGAATTTGAAACTTTTAATTCTTCGATTCGATTAAAAAATGCGGTTCGATTATAGAATAATAACGATTCGATTCAACCGTTTGACCGTTATCAAACATTAAAGATGCTTCTCGAAAATTCTTGTTGTTTATCAGCGCTTTTAAACTTTCAGCTTTTGTTTTGTTTTTTTTTTTTTGTTTTGTGGAGATGATTTTAGCAATCCGCATTGTCGACCTATGCCCGTTTCTATAAATATAGTTTTCTCTTGGTTTAACTTACTGTTTTAATTTTGAAAAATTAGAAAATGGGGTAAAGAGTAAATTAAACCAAGATTAAAGTTAATCTATATTGAAATGGACAGGAGAGATTTGATTAAACATAAATGATACGTAAAAGTCACAAGCCGTTTGAGCGACAAAAAAAATCTCGTAATAACTTTGATCGCGGAACTATTACAACAATTGTATAAGAAAAAAGGCAAGAAACAGTAAATTTAACACAGATTGTTTGTGTTTTCGACGTGTCACTTGCAATAATAACGTATTTTATTAAACAGTTATTAGTTACGGTTTCGAAAAAAAAGAAATAAATGATTATTCAATTGTAACAAAACGACTTGTGAAAGCGAAATTAAATTTCAAAGTCGTTTTTGTTATTAGTATGCTTTTGAAATGTTAAACAATAAACATGGTCGTTATTTCAAAAAAATAATTCAATTATTTTGTATTCAGGCTTGGGGAGCGTTCGTGCAGCGAATATGCACATGAAAAAAGATATGGTAAAATATGTAATGTAAGTCGAGATCCCAAAAAAGTGAATTATATGTTTAGCAAGAAAATGAAGATGCTTCTTGTAGATTGTGATCTTTGCGTCTTTATGGTTACAGAAGAGGGAGAGGTATATATCCAAGTTTTAAATTATGGTAGAAATGTTTGACATGTGTTAAGAATGTTTGAAATGTTTATAAGTTTACTGAACTTTTTCATATATTCCAATAATTAAAAATCAAATTATAAATAGAATATGTAAAAATAATTTTTATACTTTAATGAATAAAACACACGAAATGAAAGAAAATAAATCATTATAGAATCAAGATGAATTTTATCTTCATAAAAATATCTTGTTAAATAATGGAGATTAGGACATATAACATTCTCTAGTGATCTTATAAAGAACAAATTACTGTATATTTTATATATTTTATGCATTTATATATTTATATATTTATATTTTCTTGCAATACTCTTTTTTATAAAATTACATGTGTATTTATTTGCGTAATAGCAAATAATTTAATATACATAAATGTTATAAAAACATTAAAATTTTTAAATATATTATTCAGTAATTTTAAAATTGACAGAAAGTTTGCAAGATATTATTATGAATATGGTAATTCATTATTCATATTTTATCTTTGTAGCATCTTATATGTATAAAATAAGTAAATTATTAAAGTTTATGACAATCTTATCTTTGAAAGGTGTATTACTGGTATGATCGCGCAGACACTGAACCTGAAGTACAGTATTATTCCCAATTAATTTATTTGAGTAACACACGCTTTGTACAAACTGCTGCTGGTGGCAACTCTACTTTTATCGCTCTAACTGAAGATGAAAGGGTAAAGTAACTAAAATATTACGATAATAACCATTGGGACTGAATAGCAATTTAATCTAGGTGTATTATTTCCAAACCAAATATCACAAAGTGTATGACTGGATGAAACAAATGAAGTTTAAAAAAAAGGTTATTTGTATTTCTTGTGGCTCCAGTTTTTTTGTGGTGATTACGGATGATTACAAAGTATACACTTGGGGGATGAATGATAGCGGTCAGCTGGGTAATTCTACATGCACGAACGAGTTTATAGAAGAGTTACATGAAGTTAATTTTCCTGGCAATACAATAGGTAATTTTCCATTTTCTAGAGTGCATTTCTAAGGATTTATGGATACTTAGCAAACGAAAATGGATTGAAATGGACAGAAATGGATTTGTTTTGTTCGTGTCAAATCCAGATTCTGATCTTTCGAATCCATTTCTATCCAATTGAAGTTTCCAACTTTTTGGAGATAAAAACAGAGGGATTCTTATTCTTTTCAATTAAAAAAAATATGCAGACCATTAATTCATTTTACTCTATCACATGGGATTAAAACAAAATGATTTCTACTTTTTAAATCCAAAAAAGAAATTACTGGGGTCATACAATTCATTTTAATTCATGACATAAGATTGAAATAATGTAAATACTATTTTTTCAATCCATATTTTGTTCAAATAAATGAAAATGGATTAAAATTTTCAATTYATTTCAATCTATTTTTGTTTGCTGAGTACTTTAATGAGAGATGTGTAGATGTTGTTGAGTAGACTAATTTATTCAATTAATTTAATGTTTCATAGTTAAAGTAGCCTGTGGATTTACACACACACTTGCACTTTCTGATGAGGGAAATCTTTTTGTTTGGGGTGGAAACGTTTATGGACAATTAGGTCTTAATCATAGAAAACCTATCCCTTCTCCTATAATGGTAAATGATTTTTTATCATTATTTTAGTAATTGTGAGAAGGAAAACAGAAAATGGAAAATAAAACAGAATTTTGAAATTACATTTATTAACAGGTTGTAGTAACGCCTAAGCCAATGAAAATATTGGACATTACTGCCATGAAATATATGAGTTCCGCCATAGCCGAAAACGGATATATTTATGTGTGGGGTTCCTGTTTTGATCAACAAATTAGAAAACCTATAGCCTGCGAATACACGACCCTATTTGACGTGTCCAATGCACTGTCTGCCAGACCACCAACAACTGTGAAGTACCTGAACGCAGACGAACGGTCTAATATATTGAAAGATCTTGCAAATGCGTTCAATAATCCTGTAAGTTTGCGTGTCTAGTCGTCTTAATAGATTTCCGATTGTTAGAGTCACGGTTCTATGACTTATTTTTAAAATGTTAAATGATTCGGAATGTTTTCGAAATTTTTAATCTTGTAACTGAAATCTTGATACAAACTGTAGGCAAATCATTCGTAAAAATTTTTCACGTGCCTTTCTGTATCAAAAGTAAATATTATCCAATTTTCTTCTTTGTTTCTTGTAAATTTTTAATGTTTAAAAAATATATATAAGTTTATCAAATTTATTATATAATTCTAATAAATAATATTTTATTTATTATATAAACATATAATAAACTTTATAATTCATTAGCTAAAGCATCTCTTTACAAGATATTACGTATTTATCTCTAATAAATCTGTTTTGTCTCTGATAGAGCCACAGCGATCTTGCGATAAGAGTCGGGGCGCTATATATTTATGTCCATAAAGTTATGTTAAAGATACGTTCTAAAATGTATTTTGATAACATAGTCCAATTTATGACGTCTGAAAACGGTCAAGAGTAAGTATTTGTAAAAGAATCATGTTAATGTTATTAAGAAATTTTTTACATTTGATTCGTATGCTTTTCTTAATAGTGTCATTATGCTCAATCAATTTTCGTATACCATGTATCATGCTTTCTTGAAATATTTATACACCGGCAACATCGATCTATCTCTGGAACAGAAATTTGGTGAGTTTGAGTTAATAATTAATCATATAATTACACCATTGTTGCTTACATTCATGTCTAAAATCGTTTCGTTGCAGATCTCTTGAAATTGGCTGAGGAGTTCAAAGAACCAAATTTTGAGAAAAGTTGTTACGATGCGATAAAGAAAGAAATTACTGAAGAAAATGTATTCTCTATTTACAGAATGGCGAAAAGATATAATAAAGCGGTAATTGGCAGTCTCCATTTTTCTTTTTTTTTTATTGTGGATTTTTGCTTTTTCTAGAAAAAGTATCATGCAATGAAATTATTATATATTAATTAATTAGGATTTGTTTTTCATTTTTGTTTTTATTACAATAAAATCTTTCTAAATTTTTACGTCATGAGAAGAAGGATGGGTAGCAAGGAAATTATATCTCTTTTGTTAGACAAATTTTTTTACTGTTAAATTATCTAGTGCTCAGTATTGCTTTTAGTATTAAAATTCATTAACTGCAAAACATTTATTCATCATATTTATTTACTCGTATGTGTTTGGTGTAATTTTCAGATTGTGAAGAAATTTTGTTTTATGTTCTTTAAAAAAAATAAGGATGATATAATGGACACGGATAGTTTTATTAAATTGGATGAAGAAACGAAAAATATTTTTATGGATGGCTAGGAATTTGATGTTTAAAATGTGATTTTATTTGTTTTAAAAGCAATATAGTTCAATGGAAATAATTATTCAATTCTAATGTTGTAAATATTCACAGTGCAATTTATAATTTATAGTAAAGATTTAGTAATTTATAGTAAAGATAATTTAGTTTGTAGTTTAGTTATAAAATTAATTTTACTTTCATAAATAAAAAATTTGTTAAACTTTTTAATTTATGACACTGTAACAGTAAATCTAAGAAAAATTTTATTCAAATTGTGAATTTAATAAAAATTTATTAGAAAAAGCAATGGATCGTATATTACAAAGTATATTTTCACAATATATACAATCTTAGTACAAAAATATTAGGCACCTGTATTTTTTTCATTTATTTCAAATTCTTTTATCTATTACATTGTTTTCTATTATTGGTATTATACATAAGCAAGATTCTTGAAACAAAGAATAATTCACAGCAAATATTACAAATCAATTTTTTAACTAAATATTAAATAATGGTTAATAAAGTGTCTAATACTTTTGACTAAAGCACACAGCTACCCGGGAAAAATGTTTCATATATTATAATTATATAAAATTATATATAATTATATATATTTATATATACAATAATATTAATATACAAAAAAATATACAAAAATTCTGAAAAATTATATGAAATATTCTAAGAAAAATTTTCAAAATAACAGCTAGTCTGGCTCAATTTGATGTAATTGGTTGGATCTATAAGTAAGAACCAATCACTCGGCGAGCAGGCTGCTTTGCCGACTTGAACGCGCCCATTGATTGGCTACCGCGCTAACTTCTCTCTTCCTCTTCAATTTCTTCTTTCTCTCTTCCTTTCTCTCCCTCCCTTTTCGTTTCTCATCATCGGATTTTGTCGCCGGTTTGCTGTGTGTCGATTGATTTTGCAGCGTGATTTCTCGAAATGGCGCAAAATAAATTCAGCGAGATGGCCTCGCGTTTCGGCAAGGGGACGAACGGAGTGCCGATGAGCCTGAAGGTTCTCGCCGCCGCGGGTGTTGCGGCGTACAGCGTTTCTAAAGCCATGTATACAGGTTAACCTCACTCTCGCTTACATCTTTACTGATAATTGCGATAATTATTGCTCTTCTTAAGAATTATTATCTTTCTTCAAATAAATCATAACCTTAAATGCCAGTTTAATTAACGGTGAATATTAGATTTATATTTTCGTGTCCAATGGATATTCATTGTTATTACAAGTGGCTTTGGTTATGTAATTTGCGTTGTAACTTATGCAGTTTAACACATTTGTGCAGTACATACATGTGCAGTCTAGTTTTTCATATTTTTATATATTTTTAGTTTTATATATTTAAAGAAATAACGAATTGATGTTATTAGTTTATATTTTTAATTTTTATTAATCCAAAGTGACTTTTATGATACAGCGTGTTGGTGTTGTCTCTCAAAATATATACATCTTGCTCAATATAGAAATATAAGAGAATCTGTTGTTTTGTACAAGTCGAGGAGAATAATTCGATCTCTTTAAATGGATTACGAGAAGATCAAACTTATGGATTTCAGTGGAGGCTGGCCACAGAGCGATCATATTTTCTCGACTAGGAGGTATCCAGAAGGACATCCTGACCGAGGGTCTGCATTTTCGCATTCCATGGTTTCAATACCCGATAATTTACGATATTAGGAGCAGACCTAGGAAGCTGTCGTCCCCCACAGGATCTAAAGACTTGCAAATGGTCAATATCTCGCTGCGTGTCCTCTCGCGTCCCGACGCCAGCACACTTCCTTCCATGTACCGGCAATTGGGTCTTGATTACGATGAAAAGGTTCTCAGAACAATTATACATAAGAATATTGACCTATTTAAATATGAAATCTTCAAACACATTAAAATTTAGATCTTTAGATATTTTAGAAAGTTAGACAATTTAAATATTTAATTTTCAAATTTTATGCAATGTGCTTTTGTCTATACAGTTCTATTCTCAAATAATTGAACATATACGAGATAACACTGAAATAATTATACATTAAAATTTACAACATTAATCTTGATGAGTGATTTCAATTTATGAAATTAATACGTGATTGTAAATTTAAAACTAAATCAAAATTAATTCAGGTATTGCCAAGCATTTGCAATGAGGTGCTGAAGTCTGTTGTCGCTAAGTTCAACGCCTCGCAACTGATTACTCAAAGACAACAAGTGTCTAATATGGTGCGTAAAGAATTAACGGAACGTGCTCGAGACTTCAACATCGTTTTGGATGACGTCTCGATAACAGAGCTTAGCTTCGGCAAGGAGTACACCGCCGCGGTCGAGGCTAAGCAGGTGGCCCAACAGGAGGCTCAACGAGCCGCATTCGTTGTGGAGAGGGCCAAGCAGGAACGACAACAAAAGATCGTACAAGCTGAGGGAGAAGCAGAAGCAGCCAAAATGATATCCTTTGAAGGAACAATTCATTTTTGTTAATTAATTTATAATTAATTGCATTCTGTTAATCAAAACAGACAGTACAATCACTATAGTCATGAATTGAAAGATATAGTTAAAACTATCAATTTTTTTCTTTCTTTGCAATTGTTAAGCAATTAAAATTTGCAATTAAACTACTGATTTAAGTATACGATTAAATTGATAATTTATAAACAACTAATATAACATAATGAAGCTGTGTTGTTTTTGAAATATAAATACCTTGACTGCAGTGTACCTTGGTATAGCTGTCGGCCAAAATCCTGGATACCTAAAACTGCGTAAAATACGAGCTGCACAGAATATTTCGCGTACGGTGAGCATCTTCATGAATATACAAATATGTTGATGTTCTAAAAGGCGCAATGAAATTTCATGATGATTTCGCATGTGAAAATTAATATTTTATATGTTTGAAAAACCTTTAAATGACTACTATATTTACGTATATAATTATTGTTCGCTTTATTCCAGATCGCTAATTCCCAGAATAGAGTATTCCTCAGTGGCAATAGTCTGATGCTAAATGTTCAAGATCCCACCTTTGATGAGGGTTCGGATAAGCTGAAAAGTAAGAAGTAAAAATCGTCAAAGTGCGCGTCATCTTTTTTTTATCTCTTATCTCGAGTTAAGTTTCTAGGCCTTCTTAAGAAGTGATTGGCTTATGTATAATTATGTTGAAATACTGTGAATAAGATACATCATATGTTTTGAACGCACGGATTATATATATATTTTCCCACCACACTGCGTTCTCCTTTTCGCCTTTTCCTCGTGATCGTGCTCGTTTGTAGATATTCACTCGTTTCATCATTGCATGTTTTAAATTAATAAGTAATTGATATATATATATATATCTATATATATAATTATATTTTAAAAAAAGAGAAAACAAATCAGTATTTGCAAAATAGTATAAAAAATTAATAATAATAAGACCAATAAACGAGAAAAATTAGGATGAATGTTAAATAATTATTAGTAGTCAAATAGGTAATCATTGAGATCATTAAGAGACTTTAGGTTTTGATTTATTAAACTTATAATTTATTAAATGAAAAGTTGGAAGATATCATTAGTTTACAGACTGTGTTTTTCAAAATCACGAAAAACACTTATTTCTAATTTTTTCATTAGACCTCCCCTTTTCTGTATTACAAACGAAGCCTTTGCAAAGAAAAAAATTTTTCCAATGCGTAGAAAGAAATGTGAGTGCACAAAAAAAAGATAAACTCAAGATGCGGAAATGAAATGAATATAAACCGTAGACTGATAGTAATAATATTGGTAAAGAATTATCATCTCAAAATTTTTAATGGGTACTCCGAGCTTGTCGCGCTACACATAGGCTACACATAGACATCCAATACGGGCTTTTTCAGATCTGGGCTGGAAGAGTTTGGACGAAACGGCCAATCGCGTCGTCCGGAGCCTGAATACCAGTTCCCACCGGGCACTGCCGAATGTTGAAAGGTCCGGCATCAAGACATCAGTACCTTTCGTCGTCCCATCCCTCTTGGAATCGGCTGACGATAGCGCTAAACTGATAGTATCGTTACGATAAGAGATCTCACAATCCAAGCTTGATCCTACCAAATCCTCTTTGTTTATTGTCCTATCGAAGAACTTTGTCCTTTTGTGTATGTTTTCATGACTGCTGATGATAGGATATATTTGTGATATCTCATTAGAGTTGGCTATATTTTTTGCATTCTCTCTGCATTGAAAATAAAATAAAATATACTCAAAAGAGAGAAAAAGATAAGATATAGAATCCAAAATAGAAGATAAATGAACATAGATCAAGATAGATATGTTAGGAAAAAATTTTAATTGAGAAGCGTGATTTTTATATCGCTTTTATATTTTTTTTTCTTCATCCTTATAATTTTTCTGTAAATTTGTACATATATAGATATTACAATTACACCAAATTCAGATGTCAATGACTTTCTTTAGGTGTTAGTGTTGGTGTCAGATTTTATCGTTTATTCTTATATCATGCAATTATATTAATATATTAATGAATGAGAATTATTGAGATACTAGTCCATAGGACAAGCGTTATCGAAGTTCAAGAAATTTTTGATTAAATTTTAATAGTATATCTTAAGACTTAAAAAATAACAAATAAATCTTAAGTAATATTTTATTTACCTTCTTTGATCTCTGGCGGGATCTTCGTCACTGAACAGTCCTTGGCTCAAACAGTGCAATTTTTTCTTACGTAACGTCTGTCACGTTCACAAGCTTTTCGATTGTCGATAATCTCGAGATATTTTTGTTGATATTTCTTACATATTGCTTTTTACATTCGTGGAAAAAACAAGCATGCGATTATCTATGGAAGAGGAAATATGATGATCCTATATTCCTATATCCTCTAAAATTTTTCTTAAAACTCTTAGAATTTTTCATAATTTCTATAATTTTATAACTTTTTAGGACATTTCTTAGATTTTTTAAATACAAATCTTTCCAGAACAATTTCCAGAAAACACAAGAATTCTTTATGTAAATTCCGAAATACTCTAAGATTTTTCATTCTAATTTCTGAAAAAACTTATAAAATATGAAGAGATTTAACGATGTATGAGTCACATCTTAAAATATTATTGAATAAAAATTTTATAGATTCTATTATTATGCGTGAGTATCTCTATCTGAGTGTAAAATTGAATCATAATTCTCTTTTTTATTTGACTGCGTTCAACAAAAAACAGCTCAGTAAGCGCTTTGCGCTGATTGAAGAAAGAGATTATACTTTTAAATCTAAATTAGATAGGATTATTTCTGTGGATCTAAAAATATAATCCAATCAGCGCTTACTAAACTGCTTTTTTGCTGAATGCAGCCATTCTTATGCAAAATTGCGTTTTGTATACATGCAAATTTGATGAAGAAATAGCATTACAAATTAAATCAGATTTTTTTACATATACTAATAAAACTCTAATAAATATTCGCGCAAAAGTTTATTTGAATCTATCTATTTGTTTAAATTTAAAAGTTATTTACCTAAACCTTTACATTTCGCTGCATTATAAATCAAATTATTTGTCGTTGTTTTTTGCAATTGGTTTCAGAGCGAATTTATGACAAAATTTTTTTATCGTTTTTTTGCCATTTAAATTTCAATAATTTTTAGCTGTATTGTACAGCCAATATATTCTTAAAATGACTTAAATTTTAAGTTTTGACAAACATTCGTATTTAACTGTACCCTTTTACTGACTCTTTTATTGACTTATTACTTTTAATATTAATTTATCAATTTTTTTATCTCAAGAAGATGATGATGAGAACCTCAAGATGATGATGAATGTTTATATATTTTACGAATTTTATCTGACTGTACTTTCTGTGGATAATTTCGAACTAAATCAACATTATTCGGCTATGTGTGATGAATGACACAATTTTTTACTTTGATGACTCTGGTCCTCACCTGGAATCCATATTATAAGAATTCGCTGTTTTTTCGTTGAGAATGACTCAAAATAGAAGTCGAAACGTCCGGACTTTTGTAACGTATTTAAACGATAAGACGATTTGAAGAATTATATTTTATACGCAGTAAATTCAGCATTGATTCTCATTTGTTCTTTTGTTCTTTATTGTTTTCATCCTTAAAATATTTTATTTAAAAAAAAATCTTAAAAAAATAAAGTTTTCGCCAAGGTACGCTCGCGGGAGCACAGGAATGAGACACACAGACACATTTTACTATTGCATTCATTTATTTTCTTATGTTTCTACTGTAATACTGTAATAACATACAAGAAATGCACTTTAATGAAACCTACAGAAGAGAATCTGAATATAAAGTTAGACACTTAATATCGCCTCTCGCGGCATTTCGCTCCAGTGTCCGCATAATACACAACAAATATGTGTGCTTTTTTTTTCTTCTCCTCAACAAACGCAAACGTATTTTTGTTAATTATTTTATTTCTCTTTTTTTTTTTTATCGATATGAGCGATTCGTACAACGCGATTCGACAACCGACTCATCCGTTCTCGCTTCCCAGTCACTCACGCACTCAAACGCACACAGTCACGCATCATCCATCACTGTTCTGAAATATGTCATGGTGAAAAAATTAAAAAGAAAAAGCCACTTTTTTCGCGTTACCTCTCTTTGGTCGTGAAAAAACAAAAAAAAAAAAAATTGATCGAATGATACTGCGGTTAAAAACAACGGCTAGTCATCGGGATATTTTGTCTCCTCGTCTTCCGCTCGCGTTTTTTTCTTTTTTATTTTTATTTCACTCTTTACGTCGCGAATCGTTATCAAAACGTATACAAATTTATGACGCCCGGTATCGAAATCATTACGATTCACACAATATAATTAGTTAATCTTTTTTTTTGTACATAATAGTAGCACGTAGCGAATTCAAGTAAAGTAGCGGGATCACTTCAAGACAGAACGAGTGAATTTACAACTGGCAAACCTTGCTAATAATAATGTTTTTGCAAGAATCAAACGCTTTGCAGGAATTATATTACAAAATTCTTCATTTCTTTTCCCAAAAGCAACACCAGAAGATTAGAAGTTTGATTTGAATTTTTTTTATGATTCCGCTTAAAAAGGATAGAATCGCTAATTAAATTGGATTCTTCTCCTCTCTCAAATTCTTCAGGTACATGGTCTCTTTAATTTTCGCGACTATCTTCTCGAGAATATAAATTATTTCGTAATATTTTCGTATAATTTCTTTTTAACTCTGTTGCCATAAACCCGGCAGTTTGTTCAAGCTTTTATTATGAATATTTAGCGAGCAACATTAGACAATAGAATGACTAGATAAGCTCTTCAAATGATTTTTGCTACATATAATCACGAACAGGATCCCTCATTACAGCATAAACAGCCTTTTTTAGGGTCTGAAACTTGATGAGCGAGGATGCAACAACTTTTATGCTTTTATATGCAATTAGAAAAAGAATGGACGAAGTTGGACCAATGCTATCCCATAAAAATAAAAGAGAAAAAAATTACATAAAGTGAAAGAAAAAAAAAGTGAAAAAATATTATAGAGTAGTTAAAATCGCGATACTAGGTCTACTACGATCCGCTTCATGTTACGAATGCTTTGAAGAATTCCTTAATGGGCCAATTAGTGAGATTTTTTCTCCCGATTGGTCAATCAAATGCTTCGAATGCTATTTGTAACGTTAAGTAGACTCACAGACCTCATAGATACGAATTGGTAATTATAGTTTCTGCAGTGAAACAGTATCCGGAGAGGATTGGAAAGAGAAACATACTTTTCAGTACTTTCTCTTTCTCACAGTGTCTCGAAAATGTACGTCGCACATGTCAGTTACATGTGCCACGTTAACATTATTGACTGAAACATTTTAATGCATGTTTCCGGACACTAAAGAGAGAAAGAGAAATCGGATACAGCCCAGTCTGTTTATATTGCCAGTCCATAACTGCAAGGTCTATCTAAGCGGATTACATCTCTAGAAATCCTAGAAAATTAAATAACTACTTGAAAATTTTGTAATTCTTTGATGTTGGCAACTTCGTGATCGTCTTTCTTTTTCGTGGTGATGAAGCGCGCTTGGTGAAAGTGTTGCAGCCAGTTTAGTCAGAAACGACCAAGGAGTGGCTTTTGAACATTGGATAAATATATAATATGTACATAAAAAATATGTATATCATTTAAGATCTCTCTTTTCCACGCTAATCGCGCGTTCTATTCGGAGCGCAAAAAAATAAAAAAAAAAAGAATTTGCGTAAGTCGATTACAAAACTGTCTACCGTGCAATTTCGTGATAAAATTATATCTGTTCTTCACATTTCATGAATAATTCAGACATGGAAAGCGACATTGTGCTGCCGTCTCAGCTCCTTTGAAGTGCGCCACGCTCGTAAACACCCTCGAAGGCCACTGGCACGTGAAAAACCATAAGACTTACGCGATAAGCAAATTCGAAGCGACCAATCACAGCCGAGAATCTGATCTTACCTTCTCGATGACTCTTGATTGGCCAATTCGTTTATCTTAAATTTTGCCGCCTCCGTTTCTCCGCGTGCCATTGGCTCACGAGACCATCGCTCGGCAGTTTTCGGCGCAGTAAAACCGTCGCATCGGTTACAATCGGAGCTTAATCGGAATTACATTGTTTCGATGATGACTGCGCATATTGTCACACTTCGCAAAACGCTTTAGATATTCGCAACGTGTCGCAGGACGTTCTCGCACGGATGGCGGACGTGGTATCGAAACGGTAGTCGCCATGAAGTGAGAGTAAGGAGACCTAATTACCAAGACAACACATCTTTATGATGTCTTTTAGACGTACATATCTGAAAGAAGTCTTTAAGATGTCGGAAGCTATTCCGTTGGCGGAACATTTTTCGTGACTACTTTCAATCTATGCAGTTAGATCTTCCTGAAATGGTACATTGACTGGTTACCAGTTAAAAACCCGCAGGTCAAAGAAGAAGAAGATGATGATGTCCTTACTTTTACTTCATTGTCAGCTTCGCATTGACTGCGTTCAGCAGAAAAAGCAGGTTTGCAACTGTTGTAAAATTCTGTAATATAATTGGTTCTTCTCTCAGTTCCAGATATACGAACTATATTAAAGAATCTTACAACGGTTGCTAAGCTGTTTTTTTCTGCTGAACGCAACTATTAAATTCGTGCGAACAAAAAGCGAACGTACGAAGTCCCTTCTCTCCCGCATTCTCGCGCGTACATCTTTTTTTTTCTCCGCACGCAGCAGATTCGCAATCCGACGATCGGAGTAACGCAAGCGCACGCTCTCTCTCACGCATACACACACACACACGCACACACGCAACATACGCGCACACAAGCATGCACACGCGCACGCACACACACACGCATACACGCGTACGAGTCAACGGATTCGGAGATAAGATAACAAAAGGAAAAAAAAAGACAAAAAAGAAAATAAATTCAATTTCTACAGATCACACATTTTTGTAATTCATCGTTCATCAAACATTCGAATTGTAATAGAACGAACACCGCATTCCCGGCGCACGCTCAGCTCCCGAAACCTCATTCGCTCGGCCGCAATTTCCGTATCCCTCCGAGAGATAAAGTCACAAATCTCACAATTCGGCTCCGGAATCGGGCAGCTTAACGTTCACCGCGCCGGGAAATGCAGGCTGATTGACGCGCTATACCATACTGTTGTTGAAGGATTCACCCGTCGAAGGACCACAAAATAAGACAGAAAATGAAGCAGGTTTCTCCGCACCGGCGCCCGTTCCGAGGCGCGCCGGCAAAGAGGATTAATAATCGCGATACTTTTTGAGAGCAACAGGTTACATCTTCGGCACATACTTTATTATTATTATTACTTTTTTTTTTTTCTACACTCTCCACCTCGCTTATCTCGCGGCGGTTCGATTATCTTATGTGGCTCGTTTTCTTTAGTTTCGGCGGCCTTTTTACGTTTCAGTCGCGCGCTAATTACTAGAACAACATATTGCGAGTTCGAGACGGGACACGCGCGGGCAATAAAC